>OW240923.1:6954557-7061220 GCA_933207985.1 Pelobates cultripes | reverse complement strand
GTCTGTGTGTGTATGGGTCAGTTTGTGTGGGGGAGCAGTCTGTGTGTGTGTGTGTATGGGTCAGTCTGTGTGGGGGAGCAGTATGTGTGTGTATGGGTCAGTTTGTGTGGGGGAGCAGTCTGTGTGTGTGTGTGTATGGGTCAGTCTGTGTGGGTGGGCAGTCTTTGGGTTTGTATGGGTCAGTCTGTGTGGGGGAGCAGTCTGTGTAGCGGTGGGGGTCAGTCTGTGTGGGGAGGCAGTCTGTGGGTTTGTATGGGTCAGTCTGTGTAAGTGCTTGAGCTCCAAGAGATACCTCTCATCTCGTGATCTCCCCTGTACCCGATGGATAGGCAGCCTTCTCAACCACCATGGATCTGATTGTGCCACCCCCTCCGTGCAAGGTAATATCAGGGAAAGGGGAATATTCTTTTTTTTAATTTAATTTAAACAATTATTAAAGTAAAATTGTAAAGCGCTTCCCTATCCCACTCTCTACACCTCCTGAACACAGTACATCTTCACAGACAGTGAACCCCCCACATACAGTACACTCCCACCAACACAGAGTACACCTTTGCATACACACACAGTGCACAGCTCACACACATCATCTCTTCACCCACATGCACACATACATACATGTTTTACCCCCATTACACACGAAATCCCATATATATATATATATATATATATATATATATATAACTACAGCTCCTTGATCAGGGCCAGATTAAGAGCCAAGTGGGCCTGGTGCTGACAATTATGAGGGGCCTACAGAATCTTATCGACCAAAAACACTAAAACAGTCATACCTCTCAAGAGTTATGTATCTGGTGGAGATGTTGCCAGAGGGAAACTCATAGGATGCAGCTATAAGAAAACTCAGATTCTCTTAAAATGTGCTAATCTCTCTCTAATTCATGCTTTCATCTTTCAAGTAAATCCATACCCCCTAACAGCAGTGTCCAGTGAAGCAGGAAGTCAATTGGGGGTTTAAAAGGGTGGGCCACTGAGGCGCATCGTGTAACCAGAACCCTCGAAAGGGACGAACATGCCCAAAAGGGAGGCATGTTTGCCCAAAGAATTGGAAAGCTAGCATGGCATGAATGCATGCTGGCCAACAGCATCCTGAGCTTGGCATAAATGCATCTAATGATGCCCTCGCTACATGCTTTATAAGGATTGTCCCCTAGCACTCACATGTCTCCTTACCTTCTTACTAGCAGGCAGAAGCTCCTAGTATACAGTCTGAGGTAGAGAAAAGGTGGATGTAGTGAGTGTAGAAGAAAAGGAATATGCTCCAGTGTTAGAGAGACCAAAGTCAGCTTTACCTTAACTAATTTAATTTCAGCTAGTCCACACATGTTTTGTTTCCATATATCCCTCTTAAGTTTCCATTCTTAAGCAAGAGTATGTAAAGAGTAGTTAGGGTTGCCACCTTTCTTGGAAAAAAAAATAGAGGCCTTACTAATTTGCATAACTAATTATGTATGTGTGATGTCACATTATGTAAATCACAAGGAGTAAGAGAAAATTCTGTGAAATCACCTGAAAGCTTACAGTTTGATTCTGCTGTATAGATGGATTGCTCCCACTGTCTGTCTCTCTCCCTGTATCCCCATGTCGCCCAGTGTCTTCTAGTGTTTGTGTCCCCATGTCTCCCAGTGTCCCCATGTTACTAGTGGACACTGTGATACATGGGGACACTGAGTAACTTGGGGACACTAAGTAACTTGGGGACACTGAGACTATGTATCACAGTGTCCCTATGTGTCCCCATGTCTCTGTGTCCCCATGTCGCCTAGTGTCTCAGTGTCCCCATGTCTCCCAGTGTCCCCAAGTGTCTCAGTGTCCCCGTGTGTATCTGTTTCCCCATGTCTCAGTGTCCCCATGTGTATCTGTGTCCCAAAATGTCTCCCAGCATCCTCTAGTGTCTCAGTGTCCCCTAGTATCTCAGTGTCTCCAAGCTTTCCAATGTGTGTCTGTGTCCCCAAGTCTCAGCGTCCCTATGTGTGCCTGTGTCCCCAAGTGTCTCGGCATCCCCAGAGGTCTCCCTGTGTCCCCATGTCTTATAATGTCCCCTAGTGTCTCAGTGTCCTCATGTTTTCCTGCAGCCTTTACCCCATCCCTCACTTCCCTGAGCTGTAGACTGTCTCTGCAGGCTGGGAGCTGCTGTCTGGGCTCTCTGTGCTTTGTAGATGCTCCTCCGTGGATCAGTGAGTAGAGAGATGAAGGTATATTCTGTAACTTCCTATCCCTGCCTCTCTCCACACACACAGCAACCCCTACTGCCCGATGCTGGTATTGTAAAGTCATCTCTGTTTTTACTGAGAAAAATACCGGTAATACTGCAATATCGGCATGGCCAGGCAGCCTCAAATAAATACCACACAGGTGGCAACACTAAGAGTAGTGTGTAAAGTAAAAAAAAAAGAAAAAGAAAGAATTTTTTTTTTTTTTAAATAAATCAATAGGCCTATTTCATGGGCCTGGGCCTGGGCCTGGGCCTGGAGCTGCAGCTCCATCAGCCCCTATGTTAATCCGGCCCTGTCCTTGATAAGCACACAATGTAACCCCAATATACGGATGCGAATTAGGGACTTTAATTTGTGGCTTGGTGAATGGTGTCGGGAGCAAGGATTTGGCTTTATTTCTCATGGTAGCTCTGTTTGGAATGGAAATAAACTGTACAAAAAAGATGGTTTGCATCTTTCTCAAAAGGGAACAAATGTTCTCAGTGAGCAGTTCAGGGGTTTTGCTAGGATGTATTTAAACTAGGAGGGGGGGGCAAAAGGGTGATAAAACATCAATCCAATTGTCCCCCAAAACAAGGACAGAAGGTGCCTGTAGCAAGTGTGTTAAAAAATGATAAGCTTAGAGTCATGTCTACAAATGCTCGCAGTTTAGGGAATAAGATCCATGAACTTGTGGCAATAATGGCAACTGATAGTGTAGATTTAGTCGCTGTTACTGAGACATGGTACAATGAGAAAAATGACTGGGACATAGCAATACCAGGGTACTCTTTATATAGGAAAGATAGGGAAGGCAAGAAAGGGGGAGGGGTGGCCTTGTATGTGAAGGATAGCATAAAATCTAGCCTAATAAAAGTTAGTGAGGCAAACATAGAGTCCGTTTGGGCTACGTTAGAATTTGGTAATCACACAGTAACTCGTGTAGGTGTGATTTATAGGCCCCCAGGACAAATTGAAGAGTTAGATAATCTACTAGTTGAGGAAATAGCTAAAATGACAATGAAGGGGGAAGTTATCATCATGGGTGACTTTAATCTTCCTGATGCAAATTGGAAAACAAAATTAGCTACATGTGCCAGGAGCACACATATTCTAAACTCCCTACTGGGATTGTCTCTAAAACAAGTAGTTGAGGAGCCAACTCGTAAAGAGGCTTTACTAGATTTAGTGTTAACAAATGGAGATTTGGTATAAGATATTACTGTAGGTGAAAGTTTAGGATCCAGTGATCATCAGTCAGTGTGGTTTAATATAAGAACAGTGACTGAGTCACACCACACAAAAACAAAAGTTTTAGACTTTAGAAAAACAGACTTTTCTAAAATTAGAATATGGGTAGATGAATCATTATCAAACTGGAGCAATTTAAATGGAGTCCAAGAGAAATGGGATTATTTAAAAGTTGCACTATTGAAGGCAACAGAAAATTGCATTAGGCTTGTCAGTAAAAGCAAAAAATCAAGAAACCACTGTGGTACTCCGCAGATGTGGTCAAAATAGTTAAAAACAAAAAGTTAGCATTTAGGAATTATAAAAAAACCCAGAGTGAGGAAGACAAAATGATCTATAAGATTAGGCAGAAAGAGGCTAAGCAAGTTATAAGAGCTTCCAAATCACACACAGAATAGAAAATAGCACAGTCAGTAAAAAAGGGGGATAAAACATTTTTTAGATACATAAATGAGAAAAGAAAAGTAAAACAAGGATTAGTTAGATTAAAAACAAAAGAAGGAAGGTATGTAGAAGAGGATAAAGGTCAGGCTGACTGCCTCAATGAATATTTTGTTCTGTATTTACAGAAGAAAATGAAGGAAAGGGACCTCAGTTGAGAAAAAGGATAAATGAGTCATTTATTACACGTGAGTTTACAGAGGAAGAGGTTCTATTTCAACCGTCAAAAGTAAAGACAAATAAGTCAATGGGACCTGATGGAATACACCCAAAGCTATTAAAAGAGCTTAGTGGTGTACTAGCAAAACCATTAACAGATTTATTTAACCAACCATTGTTAACAGGAGTAGTCCCAGAAGATTGGAAGTTAGCGAATGTTGTGCCCATTTACAAGAAAGGTAATAGGGAGGAGTCGGGAAACTATAGGCCAGTAAGCCTTACTTCAGTAGTGGGGAAAGTGATGGAAACCACGTTAAAGGATAGGATTGTTGAACATCTAAAAAAACATGGATTTCAAAATCAGAGACCACTTGGGTTTACTTCAGGGAGATCATGCCAAACTAATTTTATTGATTATTTTGATTGGGTAACTAAAATTATAGATCAGGGTGGTGCAGTAGGCATTGCTTACCTAGATTTCAGTAAGGCTTTTGACACTGTTGCACATAGAAGGCTTATCAATAAACTGCAATCTTTCAGTTTGGATTCCAATATTGTTGAATGGGTAAGGCAGTGGCTGAGTGACAGGCAACAGAGGGTTATAGTCAATGAAGTATATTTGAAGCATGGACTTGCCACCAGTGGGGTACCTCAGGGATCTGTACTTGGGCCCATTCTCTTTAATATTTTTATTAGTGATATTGCAGAAAGTCTTGATGGTAAGGTATGTCTTTTTGCTGATGATACTAAGATATGTAACAGGGTTGATGTTCCAGGAGGGATAAGCCAAATGACAAATGATGTAGGTAAACTAGAAAAATGGTCAGAGTTGTGGCAACTGACATTTAATGTAGATAAGTGCAAGATAATGTATCTTGGACGAAAAACCCAAGTACAGAATATTTGATAGATTCCTAACCTCAACATCAGAGGAAAGGGATTTAGGGGTGATTATTTCTGATGACTTAAAGGTAGGCAGACAATGTAATAGAGCAGCAGGAAATGCTAGCAGAATGCTTGGTTGTATAGGGAGAGGTATTAGCAGTAGAAAGAGGGAAGTGCTCATGCCATTGTACAGAACACTGGTGAGACCTCACTTGGAGTATTGTACACAGTACTGGAGACCGTATCTTCAGAAGGATATTGATACCTTAGAGAGGGTTCAGAGAAGGGCTACTAAACTGGTTCATGGATTGCTGGATAAAACTTACCAGGAAAGGTTAAAGGATCTTAACATGTATAGCTTGGAGGAAAGACGAGACAGGGGGGATATGATAGAAACATTTAAATATATAAAGGGAATCAACACAGTAAAAGAGGAGACTATATTTAAAAGAAGAAAAACTACCACAACAAGAGGACATAGTCTTAAATTAGAGGGACAAAGGTTTAAAAATAATATCAGGAAGTATTACTTTACTGAGAGGGTAGTGGATGCATGGAATAGCCTTCCAGCTGAAGTGGTAGAGGTTAACACAGTAAAGGAGTTTAAGCATGCGTGGGATAGGCATAAGGCTATTGCAACTATAAGATAAGGCCAGGGACTAATGAAAGTATTTAGAAAATTGGGCAGACTAGATGGGCCGAATGGTTCTTATCTGCCGTCACATTCTATGTTTCTATACAGTGACAGGCACACACACACACACGCATTTTCTAACACACTCACAAATTGCTATTTTTTTCCACCCAGCCTCCCTACCTTTGGGAGAGCTAAGTGGGTCTTTCCCTGGCGTCCAGTGTTTCTCTTCTCAATCTTCCTGCAGTTTTTATCTGCTCCCCTGCGCGCTTTCTGTAGTGATGCCAGGGCCGGAGTGACGTCTTGTCACTAAACAGCGCGCAAGTGAGCCGAAAGGAACTGCAGGAAGGTTACTGCTCCCTCGCGTGCGGCCTCCCTGCGGCAGCTGGCTTTAATGTTTTTCTGCGCAGCTTAGCAAGGGCTGACAAATGCTGACAAATTTGTTAAGCATGACTCCTGGAGACGTCACAGACCACCTTGTCTCATTTGGAAGGTAGACCAGTGCAGGAAGGTGCTGATTGGCTAAAAGTTCTAAGCTGATGCTCTCAGACAATGATCCATCCCTTCCTCCACAAGACCTTCAAAAATCAAAGGTCTTCACATTTAAATGGATTCGGTGCTTCTATAACAGAAGCATTGCACTGGACAAAAGTCATCATTACTGATGATTTCACAAAAAATGGAGTGGCTGCAGTGAGAATATTGTCCTAGCATTCAATTACAGCTATTTTTTTTATTTTTATATTAGGGGGGCCTTGACGCTAAACACCAACAAGAACACTTATGTTAAAAATAAATATATTTAGTTTATATATTAGAGCGTTCCTTTAGGTTTATATAGAAAGGGATATATATACCTAGACGGAAACATAGAACAAGGTTATTAAAAAACAAACAAATCCTCAATTGTTTTCAATATTCTGTGTATCTCTTCCCAAATTCTTAGCTAGCTTGTCAATAACTTATTAAATAACCCTCTGCCGAGATTAGATTTATTATCAACATGAATAAAGAATAATATACACAAATCCAACATAAGCTCACAAATTGTCTTTATATCCAGGACTTTAAAAATAAAGACAACAATGACATGAATCCTCTAAAAATGGAAGGAATGCACTTTGAAATGGCCATGAATAAGCATAAAGGACATGTAAGGCCACAACGTGAAATGGCCAGACATTAAACAAGTATGTGAATATCAATATCATAATAGCTGTTGTATGCCACAGAATGCACATCTTTCATTGCTAACAGTGTACTGACAAATAGCCCATCTTTGTAATTAAAGGAAAATTCTATGTCCCGCTGCTCCGTACTGAAGTTCACTTGATGTGGACAAATACGTTGGAAGAGTAACATATGGAAGGGGACCAAAAATTGATTGTTATATCCCTGCGCTTGTAACTGCAAGCCAGGCAAGAGGAACATCAATAACAGTCGGTAATTGTCACCCGCACCATCTGGACACAAAGCATGAAGCTGCCAAGAGTGTCTTAAACATTTTAATTTCATTGTCACCCCTGAAAATGTGTGAATATCCTATGTGATTTGTCAAAATACTAGCTAGAATCCATTGCACTATATCGAATGTTCCAGATCTTTTTTTAGGAACAGAACGTTGTGTTAAGAGCAAAAAGTGACAAAGTTTGCCCTCTGGAGAGTTACCTCACCCATTTTGTGATCAATGTTGCTCTACTTAGAGCAAGATTTTATCATTACGACTTCATATAAATGTAGTGTGCAGTGGTATTTCAGAAAATGTAATTAGCACGGGGCTTTTGTCACTTTTTGCTCCATAACTTTATTAACACTTAGTTCAATGCATTTAAACCCACTGCTGTGTTGATGAGCCCCAAAAAGGTTAAACAGCTGTTCACAGTTGGGCGGTGGTTCATTCACACTCCTGCCCTGCACACTGGCATAAAATATTACGTTTTAAAACATCTGGTAGTTATGAAAAGAGATTTTAAGAAACGTGTGATGAAAATCTGAAGTGACAATCCTTCAGATTTTGCATTTAGAGAGAGATGTTGGAACAATCAGAGCTCTCATTTGTTTTTGTATCTATGTGTATAAATGAAAACACACAACTAGAATTGATTAGTTATCACACTAATGTGAACATGAGGGGGCGTTATGATATTAATCAGCCCATTATCAGGATAGGAACGCACATGTGATAGGAGCATATTATTCATGTTTACAGCAAGAAGACCAACACACACATTTTGGGATATTTGCTTAATTTAATTATGATTATGAGGTGCAATCTTACCATTCTGATGAGCTCTCTGTTAACCTTAAAGAAATAAGTTACTGTCTGGCATAGAGAGGCTGGTAAGGGGCCATAAGAAGCCAAAGCCCTGTCATTGAGTAAACAAACACCATACGACATTTGGAGATGATATATGGATATAATGTATCAGAATCATGTAGTACAGAATATCTTTATACAACAGCGTTGATGCTTACCGTTCCTACATTCTTTGGAAAAGGCGTTCTTTGACTCTCTGGAACAGATATAGAAGGAGCTACGATGGATCGTCTGTGCCTCAGAAATGGCAGATGTCTTGGAACTTTAAGCATATTCTGCAACATAAATCAGTATATCAATTACTAACACAATACCATCAAAATATCAATATATCAATCAGTACAATATGACCAGTAATAATTCAGTACATCAATCACTAACATTTTACCTGTAATAAATCATAATTTGAATCACTGCCATGTTAGTGGTAATAAATCAATACATCAAGCAATCCATGTAAACCTGTCATTTATAAATCACTACAAGTTCACCATTACACAATACAAACACTCCCCCTTCCCCAGCTTCACATAATCCTAGCACTCCCCACTAACTGCGCACAATCCAAGCACTACCCACTAACTGCACACAATCCTAGCACTCCCCACTAACTTCACACATTCCTAGCACTCCCCACTAACTGCACACAATCCTAGCACTCCCCACTAACTGCACACAATCCTAGCATTCCCGACTAACTTCACACAATCCTAGCACTCCCCACTAACTGCACACAATCCTACCACCCCACTAACTGCACACAACCCTAGCACTCCCCACTAACTTCACACATTCCTAGCACTCCCCACTAACTGCACACAATCCTAGCACTCCCCACTAACTGCACACAATCCTAGCACTCCCCACTAACTGCACACAATCCTAGCACTCCCCACTAACTGCACACAATCCTAGCACTCCCCACTAACTTCACACAACCCTAGCACTCCCCACTAACTGCACACAATCCTAGCACTCCCCACTAACTGCACACAATCCTAGCATTCCCCACTAACTGCACACAATCCTAGCACTCCCCACTAACTTCACACAACCCTAGCACTCCCCACGAACTGCACACATTCCTAGCACTCCCCACTAACTTAACATAATCCTAGCATTCCCCCACTAACTTCACACAACCCTAGCACTCCCCACTAACTTCACATAATCCTAGCATTCCCCCACTAACTTCACACAATCCTAGCACCCCCCCCAGCTTCACACAATCCTAGCACTCCCCTACCAATCCTGTAACTTCATACATTTCCTAGCACTAACTTCACATTCCTGGCATTCCCCACTAACTTCACATAATGCCTCACCACTAACCTGCACACAATCAGCCTCCCCACTAACTTCACACATTCCTAGCACTCCCCACTAACTTCCCATAATCCTAGCACTCCCTTCTTCACACAATCCTAGCACTCCCCCCAGCTTCACACAATCCTAGCACTCCCCCCAGCTTCACACAATCCTAGTACTCCCCACTAACTTCACATAATCCTAGTACCCCCACTAACTTCACACATTCATAGCACTCCCCACTAACTTCACACATTCCTAGCACTCCCCACTAACTTCACATAATCCTCGCACTCCCCACTAACTGCACACAATCCTAGCACTCCCCACTAACTGCACACAACCCTAGCACTCCCCACGAACTGCACACATTCCTAGCACTCCTCACTAACTTCGCATAATCCTAGCGCTCCCCACTAACTTCACACAATCCTAGCACTCCCCACTAACTTCACACAATCCTAGCACTCCCCACTAACTTCACACAATCCTAGCACTCCCCACTAACTTCACACATTCCTAGCACTCCCCACTAACTTCACACATTCCTAGAACTCCCCACTAACTTCACACATTCCTAGCACTCCTCACTAAATTCACACAATCCTAGCACTCCCCACTAACTGCACACAATCCTAGCACTCCCCACTAACTTCACACCTTCCTAGCACTCCCCACTAACTGCACACAATCCTAGCACTCCCCACTAACTGCACACAATCCTAGCAGTCCCCCCAGCTTCACACAATCCTAGCAGTCCCCACTAACTTCACACAATCCTAGGACTCCCACCTAACTGCACACAATCCTAGCACTCCCCACTAGCTTTACACAATCCTAGCACTGACGTCAGGCTTCACACAATAACATAGTGAGTCATACAACATAGAAACATAGAATGTGACGGCAGATAAGAACCATTCGGTCCATCTAGTCTGCCCAATCTTCTAAATACTTTCATTAGTCCCTGGCCTTATCTTATAGTTAGGATAGCCTTATGCCTATCCCACGCATGCTTAAACTCCTTTACTGTGTTAACCTCTACCACTTCAGCTGGAAGGCTATTCCATGCATCCACTACCCTCTCAGTAAAGTAATACTTCCTGATATTATTTTTAAAACTTTGCCCTTCTAATTTAACACAATGTCCTCTTGTTGTTGTAGTTTTTCTTCTTTTAAATATAGTCTCCTCCTTTACTGTGTTGATTCCCTTTATGTATGTAAATGTTTCTATCATATCCCCGCTGTCTCGTCTTTCCTACAAGCTATACATGTTAAGATCCTTTAACCTTTCCTGGTAAGTTTTATCCTGCAATCCATGAACCAGTTTAGTAGCCCTTCTCTGAACTCTCTTTAAAGTATCAATATCGGGGATGGAGCCTGACCACCAAGCTGTGCAGATGTGTCTGGCACGAGCTCCTGTCTGGCGGGCAGAATCCGGGACAAAAACGGCGGCTATATGGCCCAAGGTCCTTCGAGGGTACACCACCCACGTTGGGGGTGCCCCCCTGAACCAAACGACACCACCCCGGGGCCTGTCGGAACCAGGAGCGCGGAAACCAAATGTGGCCTACTGGGGCAGGACCCGGAAGAGGCGGCTGCTCTCCTCGGCACATGGTCCCACAAACAACTTCACTTCAGCATACTCCCTCCCCCTGTGGACCGGTGGGGGACACCAATTCTGGTCTTTCCTCCCTCAGGTGTTGCTACTCCTGTGTTTCCCTCCCGCCAAGTCAACAGTGCTACCATCAGCTCCCCCATGCAGGCTCGCTGCCTAGGTGTTCTTTGACTCCGACCTCTCCTTCATGCCTCATGTTCAGTCTATTGCCAAATCATGTTGCTTCCATCTCAAAAACATTGCCCTCATCCACCCCTACTTAACACCAGATGTGACTAAGGTGCTGATCCACTCCACTGTCCCTTCTTGCCTTGACTACTGTAATCCTCTTCTCAGTGGTCTGACATGCTCCCAACTTGTGCCGTTACAGTCCATAGTTAATGAGGTGGCGAGGCTCATCTTCCTCTCTGCCATTCCTCTCTTGCATAGCAAGACCACTTAATGTAGTCTCACGTATATATTAAGTGTTCTTGCATAGCAAGACCACTTGATGTTATCTCACATATATTATTATTCTTATTATAGCCAAATTTACCACCCTAACTCCTCCCACAGTTTTTACACTACATAAACAGTAATATACTGAAACGTGCGGATTGTTCCCGATCGGATTGCTATTACTTTGTGGAATGTTTCGCCGAATGGTTCACGGAATATCGTTGTTCTTGTGGCGAAATTGGTCCCATAGGAATGAATGGCAAAATGTTCAAAACTAGAGTGGGAGCTGGCAAAAGCTGAAAAATCAGGACATGATTTCTAAACTGCCACCACTCCCCTACACAAATCTTATATCAAAACGTTCAGCTATCCCTGCTGCCACTAAAGATGTCCACGGCTAGGCCATAGTCCTGATAGTTTTCACGATATGACCATTTGTTTGCAACTCATGCCGTCCTTTGACATTCATTGAAACTCCACTCCAGCCAGCTTAAATATGAAGGGCAATTTCTAAACTGTGACTGTGCCTTCATTTTTAATACTTCAGAGACATACTATGCATCAAAATGTAGGTCTGGGTCTTGTGATTCTCCCAATATAAAGCTCTTCGCTGTAGGATGTTTTTAAAATACGACCGTTTGAAGATGGCAACCGCCAAAAATACTCTGACCTGTGCCAGACTGGAGCAGCAAGTGATGTCATAGACAGGGCCTTTTGTATGCCTGCTAATGTTTTTATAAATGTATGTTTTAATGTAACTGTGAAGCACTTTGGGCAACAACGTTGCAATTAAATGTGCTATATAAATAAATAATAACAGTTACTCCGCCCACTCCAGTTATAGACTACTGGTGGAGGCAAGAACACTTCACATAATTTCCCCAGAAATAGTAGCTTTTCTAGTTAGTATAATACTATCCTTACCTTTTTGTGTCATTTTACCCCACTCCCTTTAGCATGTAAGCTCATTGAGCAGGGCCCTCAACCCCTCTGTTCCTGTGTGTCCAACTTGTCTGGTTACAACTACAAGTCTGTTCGTCCACCCATTGTAAAGCGCTGCGGAATCTGTTGGCACTATATAAATAATAAATAATAATAATGATGTTTTGTTATTTGTTTATTTATTTATTTTTTGGAGGGGTTGCTCTTATTTGAAGCAATTGTAGCAACAAAATGAACACATTGTAAAAAAAAAAAAAAAAAAAGACTACATTTTAGTTTATTTAGGAAAATTGCATAACATTTTGTCCATCCAATGGGCCTTTGCCAAGCATAATGAGCTCAAACAAAACCCTTGTATATATAACATGGGAAATCCCAATGAAACAATTAATTATTGTTAAATTAAAAACCATTAGGTAGAGAGTTAAGGATTGGCAAGCCTGAGGATGCTATTGCAAGCTCCACACGTGCAAAGCATCATAACGTCACAGAACGCGGAAAGACCCACAAAATAAATAAATAAACGGCAGTATGATTTGGGGAACAAAAGGCCCAGCTGCAGATCCCATCTCTCCATAAAACGGCTATACTGAAATAGAACAACAACAAAAAAAAAGATAAAAAGGCACAATTAGCTGAAACCTGTCGTGGAGTGACATCACATCCGGTGGCCAGAAATTATGATAGCCATGGAGACAAAAATGATAAAGAGCAAGATAAGCTCTTTACCTAATGCAGTAAGGATTGTTATTAATTTATCTAAAATTAGGTATTTAATTGTAATGTTCCAGCCATTGGATGGTTGAAACATATGCTCTGTACCTTAATAAAGTCTGCGCATCCAAGGAAATTACTGGGTGTGCCTCGGGTTTATTCTGAACTTTCCCTTTCACTCCTGGAGCCCCCCAGTGGGATAGTCCATACTAGTGTGTGCATCTCCCATTACTCAGACATATACTATAGTTTATCACAGCTTACCACATTTGAACAAGAAGATTTTTATGAACTCTTTGCAAAGAAAGAGTCAATTTTTTTCAGCCTGACTGAAATTGCTCAGTCTAATTAATTTTTCTACCATTCAAGACTCTGTGGGGATTTTCTACATTTTGAAAAATTTAAATAAATGATGGTCCCGTGTCTGGTAACAGGCTACATTACTCTTAGTGGAGAAACTTCATTATACCTTGTCATGGGAATAGGCAGGAATGCAGTAAACATATTGATTTGTCACAAGGAGCATTTACAATATCTCTGATGTGGGCCTTTCAGAGCTCATTACTAGTGACTAGAGAAGCAGTCACACGTCTTCTCATTTAGAGACTTCAATAAATTAGCTTTGATATAGTTACATCATCTATCTGTGGACTTAACAAAAAATGTTGTAAAAACTGAGTTTTATTTGTGTCTAATAAAACAAAACTTGTGTCTTAGCAGACCCTTTAATTTCCTTCCAAATTATGAGCGTCTGCGGGTTATGACACATTTCATAAAAATGCACTCTCAAATGAATAAGGTAGAAACAACCATGATGCATTACTTCAACCTGTTACTCCCTCTCTAGCCCATCCTTTAGAATCCTCAGTTCTACAAACTAAGCACAAGAGAAGACACAGTCGAAAGAAACAACAGAACGAGTATGGCAGCTGAAGCATGAGTTAAGGCACTGTAATCCAATGACAGACACAAACTTTGTTTTTCTACCATGGATGGGGATGGCAAGAGCCCAGAAGTCATGACATATAGGATGTTATACCTAAACCAAGCAGGATGTGAGGTCAACTTGAAATATTGGGTGGGTGGTAAGAGTTACAAAATGGGAACACATACAGCACCTACCTGCCAAAGCAAGCATCAATGGGTCATAGAAAATCAGCAGGATAACATTTGAGAAATGTATACAAGGAGAACCAAGTGGTTGCCTTGCAGATTTTGTTCTAAAGATGCCTCATGGTGAACGGTCCACATGGTAGCCACCACCCAAGTAGAATGAACAATGACTGAGGCTTGTTATCCAAATTACTTGAGCAAATTAACTTTTTGACACAAAGAGGATAAAAAAAATAAAAATAACTCACAAACCAGAAC
Organism: Pelobates cultripes; assembly: GCA_933207985.1. NCBI lineage: Eukaryota > Metazoa > Chordata > Amphibia > Anura > Pelobatidae > Pelobates > Pelobates cultripes. Next base: position 7,046,929 of record OW240923.1, on the reverse strand, counting down.
AACAAACACACATCATGCACTACATATAATGGAGACTCTAGCACCACTACCCAAACCCCTCACGTCCCTCCTAAACCCAACAAAAGAAGAGTGCAACATTAAGTGCACCCAAACACCCTCCCCCCCCATTTGCATACCTCCCCCACAACACGAACTCCCAAAAATTGGAAATACCCAAGACATGAAACGCATAAACAAAAAACGCACACTCCGCTCCCGCCGGCACCGTAAATACTCCCATCTCCCTGAGTCGCCGGAAGCACCACACTCAATGTGCTATAGATACGGCAGAAGACAGAATAACTACCGATACACTCGGCGACCCTCTTGGTACCTGAATCCGGGAAACTCCAAGAAGGGCACGACTAGGGACCCCACTCTATTAACAACCGCGACAGATGCTATATATAAGAGGGACACTACTGTTTTCTCTGAAGTTATATGAGTTTGCCAACTTTTCGTGATGTTCCCACCCTCCCCTCTCCCGCACTCTGCTACCCCAAAAGCAGCCTACGAAACCAGAAGATAAATCCTCAATGTACTTAACGCATAAAGGTATGAAAGCAACAATTAGAAAAGATACGCAGATACCTCAAAGTACCGATATGTGAAAGTGAATGCAACTATGTACCCCCTCCCCCTTTTTCCATTCTGTATCCCGAATCTCGTTTCTTTCAACCCCTACAAAAAAAAAAAACACTAAGAAAATGATAAATAAAGAATTTACAAAAAAATTAAAAGTAATTAAAAAAAGAAAGAAGAATAGTTCATTTGGAGACTAGAGGCCCCACCTAATACTTAAGGGCATACAAAAACATCCAAATGATGCAAAATAAATATCTCCTGGTCATTCACAGTTTAAGGACAAAAGGATGAACATTCTCCTGGGTATTATTTGTGGAAGAGGCCCACTTTGGGAAAAAGAAGCATTCCTCAGAAATGTGTGGCCCTTCTGAAACATAAATATAGGGAGCTTGTAGGTGAGCCAAAAAGTTCAGAAACCCTCCTGGCAGAGAGAACTGTCTGCAGAAATGACACATTCCAGGTTAACAACTGCAAATACAATGAATGCAAATGTGCAAAAGCAGCATATTGCAGCATCTTCAGCACAAGGCTCAGATTTCAAAGAGAAGACCCAGGCTGCACCACAGGCTTAAAGCGGCACTGTCATGGCCGAATCCCTTTTTTTTTAACCCCCCTCCCGACTCCACTACATCTAACCGACCCCATATTCAGCCCCAAATGCCCCTAAGCCCCCCATATTACCTATTTTGTAATCTTTATTTTCTGCCCCAATCTATATTCAGGGCGCCACCATCTTTGTGTGGGTAGAGGAAGTCCCTGTGGGACACGTCATCTGCCCACACTAGATAGACTGTGAGATTCCCGCACATGCCCATTTAAACACCTAGGCATGTGAACGGGAATTTCATCTATTCATTCATTCATCAGATAGACGAATGAATGACTAGCATTGTCAGACGAACAAACAAACACTGTGCATCAGTGTTTGTTTGTTCGTGCAGTTTATTACAAGGAGGGAGCTACCAGCACACAGCTCCCTACTTGTAAAATGTAAAGATAGAAGCGGCAGGGAGCAGTGCTCCCCGCCACTTCCTAAACACCCCACGTCCCCCCTCACTCTATGGGGTCAATATGACCCCCATAATAGCACAAGGGAGATTAAAATCTCCCCAATGCCCCTACTCGCAGCCTGTGGCTGCTCACTGTAAAGAAAAAAAACTACTATCCGGCCCCCACCCATGCGCGGCGGGTGGGGGCCCTAAATAACAATAAGGGGGGGGACCTATTGTCCTCCCCCCTGGTCCCCACCCCTGCGCGGTGGGTGGGGGCCATAAATTACAATGGGGGACCTACTGTCCTCCCCCCCGCCCCCACCCTTGAGCGGTGGGTGGGGGCCATAAAGATAATGAGGGGGGACCTACTGTCCTCCCCCCACCCCTGCACGGTGGATGGGGGTCATAAATTACATTGGGGGACCTACTGTCCTCCCCCCGGCCTCCACCCCTGCGTGGTGGGTGGGGGCCATAAATTAAATGGGGGGACCTATTGTCCTCCCCCTCAGCCCCCACCCCTGCGCAGTGGGTGGGGGACATAAATTACAATGGGGGGGACCTACTGTCCTCCCCCCGGTCCCCCACCCCTGGGCGGCCAGTGGGGGCCCTAAGATAAATCCCCCCCCTCATTATCTTTATGGCCCCCACCCACCGCTCTAAGGTGGGGGCCGGGGGGGGGAGGACAGTAGGTCCCCACCCCCCCATTATAATCTATGGCCCCCACCCACCGCGCAGGGGTGGGGGCCCGCGGGAGGACAGTAGGAATTAGGGAGTTATCTACTAAGCAGCTGTACAGTTGTATGAATCTGCTAGGAGTAAAAACATGAGCAACCGAGTTCCAGGAGAGGACTGCAGTATAGAATATGAAGATAGCAGCATAAGACTAAATGATCCTGAGAATCTTCTAGTTTACAAGAGGTAAATATATTAACAAGAAGATAATGTATCAGATCACACAATGTTATAGCCATAAAAACCCACATATATACTGTATACAAACACGTAGCTACACATACTAAATCACACATGCTCGCCTACACTGCATACACACATGCATATCCACATACATGCGCACACTTTTGCACCACTTGAAAATATTTTGTGTTGTTTTTAGGAGTTCTGTTTATACACAAACTTAAAGATAGGGTAAATATAACTCTGGATATTTGGATTAGCCTTTTCCACTCAACCACTTCTCATTTTAGAGAAATGTCACGGTTATATCTTATGTGTTTGACACTCACTCATCACATAAGGAGATGGGTGATAATGAGTATTCATGCAGCTCATGTGAGACGGGTGCTTTCAGAAATGATTCTATCCACCGAAATGTATTACTTTCCTATAAAAGTATAAATTCATAACCCGGCAAAGCGAGGAGCTGTCATTTCAAGGAAAGACCTCAGCTTATCTAGAGGTATTCTTTATTTTTAGAACTTCGATTCCTCATTACCCTTCTCTGAATATAGCTTTCAGGAAGGTCTTAGCTTGTACATTTAATGCAGAAATGAATTACACAGTACATCACAATTTGCAGAAGTATCTTGTTTTAGCAATAAATAAACAATAAAAATGCTAAAATAATTGATGTTTATAAAGTGGACTAAACATCAATGTTTTATTCATTTTAGTTTTTTTTTTAACTGATAGACAGAAAGACAAAAAGAGAAAGACAGAGAAAAAAAGAGACCAAGAAAATCAGTTATTGCTAGTCTACTAGGTCTGTGATGTGCAAAAAGTTTATTTGTTTCTTTTTTTTTTTTGTATTGTTTTCTTAAAGAGTTAGTCTAAACACCATGACCAATTCAGTGATATGCAGTGGTTATAGTCGCTTGCAGTGTTTTGCTCTGCTGCTGGAGGTGTAGCTACACGTATGGCTGCATCATTAAAGCATTATTAGCCAGTGCAGAACAAGAGCTCCAGGCTGGCTACTGTGAATTCTGTGCAAATTTAGCAGCACTTGACACCAACACAGACAGCACAAGTCTTCCACACACACCCCCTTACATGCCATGCCGTGCCCTCAGCTCCCCTGCCTTGCCTTTGGGGGTTACTAGTATAGGAAGAGTTATTAAAAACGTTTTTTGTAGTTGGAATAACAATAACCCTTGAGTTTGACAGAATATAAGATGTGTTTGCAATATCTAATTGGAACACATGCACTTTGTCACTCTGTTTTTTTTTTCTGATACTCCTCCTCTTAAGCCATGAATTAATATTCAGTTGAAAATATAAACTGGAAAACATCTCTTGCAAACAATTCAGGGTTTTTGACACATCCATCCAAGGATACCTGGTGAAGTTTGGTCATGATGATGGCTAATGTTTGAATGAAGAGTTTGTGTTTTTTCACTGTGCGTTCACTTTTAACTATTACTGTGAAATCTAAGAGGAGTAGTACCCACTCAACATAGGTAAATGACCCCCTTTGAATGATCAGACTGGATCAATGATGCAGATGTAATTTAGCCCATGTACTGCCCCTCTAAAACTGTGAATTTCACATAAGGATTGAGCTGGGAGAAAACCTTTGTAGTCAACCAACAGGCAAAAGTTTGGCGTTGAGGCACAGGTTTGTATTTAATCAGCAGGTAACAGCTAAGTGTCACAATTTCATATTTCAGTTTCAATAGTTTACAATGTTATGTGTTTACATGAAGCCACCGCATTAAAACCTGTTAATGTTATACAGAGATGTTCCTTGTGACATTTATGATAGGGTTTGAAGATGAGATCTCCAGTAGGCCATAGGATATAACCCCTGCCTGAATATATAATGTGAACAATACAGAGAGATGTTAATACACATTCCTTGGCCTTTTGTAGATCAGTAAGAGTTACTTTCCTTGTGAAGGTAACACAAGGAGCTTCCAGAGCCTCAGGCAAGAACAGTCTTAATGTGATTTATCTTTTACCTTGTGAAACCAATGTACCCTTTCCATTCCTTTCATCACCACAAAGAAGTGTCTTATTTTTCGTCATTCAATAAAGCAGTAAAAGGGATCAAATGGGATTCTTGTGCTGCTTTGATATTCCTGGCAATACAATGGCAAAACCTCTGAAAACTGACAGTGGAGCTATATGGAGAGTATATTAGTCTCCTCTTTCCCCACATATACACTTGTGCTAATTTAAACATAATGTAGCATATGAATCCTCACTTGGCTTCAGAGCTGGTTTTCATTCAGCAGAAGAAAACACATTTATTGGGGTAAAGAAAAGCTATGTTTGAAGGTCAACTTTTATGAACACATTCCAGAACTCCGAGCACTAAGTGAACTACAGATATTCTTTGCAAGTTTTGAAAGCAGCATGTATTCCCTGTATAGTACACATTACATGTATGTGGGTATTAGAAACAAGTCTCATAATCTGATTGCATATTGAGGAAGATGTATTTCTAAAAATGTTTCCCACCTTCCTTGCAAATACCTATATAGACTAATATTCTTCCGCATTATTGAAATATTGTATTACCATATAATCTGTATTGTAGTCCAATATAATATGAATAAATGAAGGCTGTGGGATTATTTTTGTCTTTTTAAATTCACATTGGACAGCAGTCTGTACATTAAAACTAAGGTTATAAAGGAGTTAATCCATTGACAGATCTCTGCTGAGTTCAAAGTGCTAAAAAGGATGCAGTGAGTGGAACATTATAACCCCAAGCCCAAATCCTATTTTTGCTATTTTGGAACTGACTGTGGTTTGCCAGCTCCCGGCACACCATAGATAGATTAAGAAAAAACATCACACCTGCCGATCTTAATTAATACTCGAAGCCTAGATTTCCCCCCTAAACCCAAGTGTGAAATGTTGAGTGATGTGTTTTCAAAGTCAGATACTCAAGGGGTAAGCAAGAACACAGAAAATCCCATTAGTTTGTAATAACCTTTAAAGGAAGGGATGGAGGGTACAAAGCCATTTTTCATTAAACCAAAGCTCCGTTGTTGAAAGTCTGAATTTCCTATTGCTATCAAAACATCTTAGAAAGTGTTTCTTGCTAATGAATCTTCCTACTTCAGGACTTGATCCGGCAGCAATAAATATTAAATTAGAACTTTTTGTAAAGAAAAAGAAAGGAGAGCTTAAATAATTCTGTTTATAACAGGAGCCTGTTGGTTGGATTTTTTTAAATTATATTTATGGATTAATTAGAAATAGCATGGTCTAAGTTTAAACCATGTACCTTGACAGTGATAAAAAATAAAATGTGATTTACTAATAATATATTACCCATCCCTGATGGTACCAGGGAGATCTATATTTACCAAATAGAAAGGTTCTGAAATAAAGTGAATTGTATTGTTTCTGTAATAGCAGGGGGAAAATTACTTATGGGTGGCTGGGCAGAAGGTGCTGAGGTGCAATCAGTGAGAGTGCAAATTTAAGCACCGCCCTCCATCCCCCCCAAAAAAAGGCGAAATATCTCTAAGGAGCACATGACACAGCCTACCAAGTTGCCACATGTGCAGAAGGGTGCTTGCATGAGAAGAAATAGTCTGCAGTGCCCTGAAATGGCTTCCAAATGGATGTGAAAACATTTACCAACATGCTGTGAGTTTTGGAATTTGTATTTATTTATTTTTAAATCCCCTAATACCCTCGAAACCAAAGTAAAAAAAAACAAAAACTATGGATGGTGAGACCAGTCTCCCAAATCAGGACGGTACCGCTGGATCTAGCCACCTTGAGAGGTATGAGAAGGTACAGTGGTTTCCAAATGCAGAGTGCAAACATCTGGATAACTAATAAACCTCTATTGACACTTCTGGATTCCCAGAAGGGCTGGCACATGCTTTTACCGGTGACAATTCCAGTAAACTATCAGTTTAGAAACACACAATCTCCAGATACATATTGGCAGAGGATCATGGTGCCCCCTTCCTCCATTTCATGTTGTGAGCACTTTATGTAATGCTGTGAGCTTCCTCTCCACTTACTAAATGTGGGCTCAGTTATTAAAGGAAAGTGAGAACGAGCGAGCATTTGTAATATATATATATATATATATATATATATATATATATAGGGAGAGAGAGAGAGCATTTTAATATATATATATATAGAGAGAGCATTTTAATATATATATAGAGAGAGCATTTTAATATATATATATATAGAGAGAGAGAGAGCATTTTAATATATATATAGAGAGAGCATTTTAATATATATATATATATATATAGAGAGAGAGAGAGAGCATTTTAATATATATATATATATAGAGAGAGAGAGAGAGAGCATTTTAATATATATATATATATATAGAGAGAGAGAGAGAGAGAGCATTTTAATATATATATATACACACACACACACACACATAGAGAGAAAGAATTTTAATATATATAGAGAGAGCATTTTAATAAATATATATATATATACACATAGAGAGAGAGACACAGAAACCATCAGATTGTACTGTTTAGTGCATTGTTTATTTCCCTTAGTGTTACTGCAGCTTATCAAATAATACATTCCTTCTGTTTGTATCAGACCTTTAATTCAAGAGTCCAATTACTGTAATTCCCATTTACAGATCTTTACAGTCTTAGAAAGGTCTACATATATCATGCTGACATGACCAGCAAACAATGCCAATTACAAAATAACTACCCACACCATCGATATCATAAAGCTAATAATGGACATAATATGCCCTACATATTTAATTAGTGTGTTTCTAACATTAATGGACATGTCAGTATAGGCGCACTGCTGTAAACATGCCCTGCTTTACAATCCCTGCTAAAATGGTCACAGAGCAGGCTCAGACTAAATGCTTAAAATGGAAAGTCTGGTAGATGAGTGTAGAGTACCAGTAGAGTTCGCAGTGGGCGAGACACAACAAACACAAAGTATAACATAACACAGATACCTACTGATACAGAATGCTTTGGAAGCCGAGCTATTGAGAATTTACACAGATCTTCTCATAAACACACAAGCAAAAGCCATATGCGTCTATTGCACATCGCCCAGAAAGACTACATTTCCCATCAGACAACACTGATGATGAAAGCCAGAAAAATGTCAAGCAAAGGCAATGAGGCAATAAACAATATTACAATTTTGCCCTGGCTGAAGTTGTTCATAAAATGATTTGGATTAATAAGTGAACCATACACTCTAGGAGTTCAGCAGGGAATAGCATCAGTCTCACTGGATATATAAGTCATGCATGCTCCCAGGTGACTTCTCTGGAGTATTGCAGACATTTCACAGTTTAGTGAATAAGACTAAAATGTATTCCCTGCTTTATATTCTGCATTTTTTATGTTCTGCGATTGCTAAATACAAAAAATAAATAAATAAATAAAAAAACCTGTATTTACTAAAATAATTCATAACTGACCAGTTCACTTTAACACATTGGGCTATGCAATGACCCCATCATCCTCAGTTATGGTTCTAGTCTCCATAATGTGAAGGGACAATGAAATCGGGTTTAATCTAACAGCATAAGGGAATCTCACTAGAGAGAAAAAATAAGATTCATAAAACGAGCGAGAAACCACCGTAATCTAGAAATTGGCTGATCAGACATGTGTGGTAAGTCACTTCCCCAGAGACAAATATTTTGGGAACATGACAAAAATAACTGGATAAACCCCAGCAGTCTGGGACATTTTGCACTACAATCTGTTCTATTTACAGACGTCCATAGGGGAGATCTGAGGTTTTCCATGGCTATTAGTTTGGCTTTAACAAATGCAAGCAACAGTAGTTTTATAAATGTTCTATTTCTAAGAGTGTGTTTTTTTAATTAATATTTAGCATTCCTTAAACACTGTTTGAGTACATATAAAATGGGAATGTTATCTCTACAATGCACGTTTCCCACTCAGAGCCAAAATGAATGGAAAGGGTTTAAAGTTCTGCCAAATGAAGAGAATTGAAACAATGACCCAAGCTCATCATGGTACCAGAACCCAGATTCTCGTTTATAGAGAGTTAAAAAAGAAGATTAAGAAGCGTGGCATGGTGAATATCTATGGAGCCAACTGATTATATACTTTCAAACACTTCTCCTTACTAATCTCTCTTAACTGGCCATCATATTTCTTAGTTCTGCTCTGAAACCTTGTTTAAGGGCCTGGAGAGATTTGCATGTCATTTCTTACTTTTTCAGAATGTTTCATATAACAACAAACAAACATATTAGCATTGACAAGATAATAAACAGCAGTACAAAGGGTAAGATGTGCTAGGAGGCCATTCCAACACATCTTGCCATAAACAGACGCTTTCTGGATTGTGGGAAAACGATGAGGATGCACAGGACGTGTCCCTGGCAAATTGATACCATGGGATAACGATTACTAGGGTCTGGCCACTGGCATTCCAACACGAGCCTTGCATACATTGCCATTCTGAATGATGAGATTCACATCACTTGATTGGCACCAGGAAACACAAGTTATTACGTAAGATGAAAATCTGCTCTTTTGTCTACTACGTTCTTTCAACAGACTCCCCGAAAGTAAAGGATATTGGATACATTATCTCAACTCTATCCTGTGCCCTGTGCCACTACCTAGTTTTTTCCCAGCCTTAAAGGACCACTATAGTGCCAGGAAAACATACTCGTTTTCCTGGCACTATAGTGCCCTGAGGGTGCCCCCACCCTCAGGGTCCCCCTCCCGCCCGGCTCTGGAAAGGGGAAAAGGGGTTAAAACTTACCTTTTTCCAGCGCTGGGCGGAGAGCTCTCCTCCTCCAATCCTCCTTCTCTCCTCCCCGTCGGCTGAATGCGCACGCGCGGCAAGAGCTGCGCGCGCATTCAGCCGGTCACATAGGAAAGCATTCATAATGCTTTCCTATGGACGCTGGCGTGCTCTCACTGTGAAAATCACAGTGAGAAGCACGCAAGCGCCTCTAGTGGCTGTCAATGAGACAGCCACTAGAGGAAATAGGGGAAGGCTTAACCCATTCATAAACATAGCAGTTTCTCTGAAACTGCTATGTTTATGAAAAAATGGGTTAACCCTAGATGGACCTGGCACCCAGACCACTTCATTAAGCTGAAGTGGTCTGGGTGCCTAGAGTGGTCCTTTAAAATGATCAAGAACGGTCATTTGCAGTTTCATTGCTAATTTGAAAAACTCGTATATTCTCTCTCTTTTTTTTTATTTTTATACAGTTTATTGAAAACTACAATGATGAGTTGCAAACATTCATACAAAGTAAAGGTTTGACCAATACATAAACGATAAACATGGCATGAACAGATATTAAGATGTGTGTTTACATTGTTACACAGAGAGGAAGCATGCAGCCAAACAATATCTCAGGGCTGATTTTCATGATCATCTGAAAAACTAATATACGTAAATAAATTACATAGAATCATTGGGGAAAAAACTATTGTGGGAGTGATCGATCAGTCCTAGAACTATAAGAAGAAAAATAAAGCCATAAAGTGAAGCAGAGACTGTGTATCATGTATGCATTGAAGAGATGAAATAGTAAAATCAGTTGTGGCGAACAGAACCTTTCCACGGGCTCCTGGAGGGGCCTGCTTGCCAGCCTCCTGCCTCAGGACTATGGGCCCTGCAATATACTTTGCCCAATGCACTTTAAAAGGCTCCGTTCGTATGATTTATGTACTTTTGTACTTCAGAAAGAGAGACCGTCCGTTAGCCCTGATTCTCTGGAACGGTTTTGGGCATAGGACCTTGTGCACGGTCAGTCAAAATTAGGACTTCCACGGAAATCCCGAACCCCTGACCTGATCTGGGTGATTTTTGGATATGTTGGTCCCCCAGGTCAGGGCTCTCAGGGGATATGACTTTTGTGGGGTTTCCATGTGTGTTGGGGGTTACTGTAAAATTTATGTTTTCTGTGCCTGGAGATAATTGAGTTTAGTACAGTTTCTGACTCAATTATCTCTCAGGCACAGGGGAGAGAGTATCTTGTCTTGTGCTGTCAGTGTCCTGGACCTGAGAGCCAATGTAATTACAGTGTGTACTTTGTCACAGTCCCCTCTCAGGTCCAGTGGGGAATGCCCCTGGAATATGTTATGCAAAACCCCTTGCATGGGGACTTGCATATAAGGCCAGTTGTAGCTGCAATTAAACAGTTCTCCTTCACCCTCAACCAGGAGTATTGTTATATTCAGCTATATTCACTCTGGGGATTGCTATAATCACTATATTCCCTTGGATTATAATCACTAGCTCTTGTAAGAGCTATCCTGCTATACTCTCTGGAGTAGGAGAGGTCTACCCACTGGAAGATGGATCCTGGTCTTGGGTCCAGAGTGGGTGGAGAACAGCGAGAACCCAACCAAGCTGTAACGCTGGCTGCGGGGATAATGGTGCTTATTGGTCTCTGGTGAAGTGCTTGGAAGTACTTAGGAGTACTAGGAAGCATCGATTGGCGAAGGCACCCAGTCGGAGTGCCAGGCGGTGCGTCACACCAGTTGAAAGTGATTGTCATAGTAAAATACTCTGCATATGGATCTATTCACTAAATAACCAACTTACCCTACGGTAATATCCCAAACCTAAATCCACAGCCCACACCATACTCTTGCCTTAGTGCTGCCCTTTATTGTTGTAACTGTGAAACTTGGCTGATATTTACTGAGCTATTTTCAAATGAATCTTTTTGCAGCAATGAGATCCTGATGAACATAGATTCTACTAAAGTAATTTAGCATTCAGAGAATATACTGAACCTCTGAAGGATTTTTTCAACCAAATTGTAGAATTTAGCAAATACGTATTTAGTGTACAGGCCTCTACAGTTTGGGTGTTTTACTATGCCTGAGCAAGTGCGTAGCTCCATTGCCAAACTAAGACATAGTGAATCCATTCAGCATAGTATGAACTCCATATTAACTGTTTGTTGGTACCTACTAATAGTGAGGAGAAATCTACAACCTACCATCCGATGACGAATACACACTAGAATACATTTCTAAATATGTAAAAAGCAGATGTAGCAGCCAGCCCTAAAAGGTTTTGAAACACAGTGTATCTCACATTTAATGGCACGTGCTGGTTCACCCTGAAACTGTCAGTATTACTATTGGCATTCAAATCATGGCTAAACAAAGAAGAAATATTCATTAGAGCACCCATCTAACCTGAATAAGGTGGAACCTAGTCCACATTTTATTAAGCTGGAAATGAACATCAGAATTATTCTCTAAAATAACCTGACGAGGACATGAATAGATTGCTTAATGAATAAATGAAGGTCATTTTGATTGGTTTGTTACAAGCACATTGGAAGGAAATAGAAGTGGTCACAATTTATTATATAGTCTACATTTTCTGTCCTGAGCCTATTAATTAGTTTCTCATTATCGTTTGGGCTCTTTATGTGCAAGGAATGAGACATTTTAAAGATATACACCTAGAAAAATGATATCTCATACAAATAACATACATGCACACACAAACACTTTCAATTACAATGCGTCTAGAAGAGAAGATATACAGATATTTTAAGAGGGGGTCATTTTTATTTCTCTTTACAGCCCATTTCTGTTCCAGTCCTGCATTCTATTTACCTGATATACGGCACATGCAAGTTTCATTTTTTTTATTTTAATAGTTTTTATTCACTACTCCAGGAACAAATGTAATTGTCCTGGTGGACAAGGTCAGAAAACTCACAAAACGTTCAGCTCAGCAAAGTTGTAGGTTAGGACGATGACCATTTATTCCCGAACAGTGGCTGCATAAAGCGGTCCTTTATGCATTGGTTCTACCTGTTCCAGATGGATTCAAATTTGTAACAGGCATTGATAGCCAAGTGGAAATCAAACTCTTGGTGGCTCTCGCAAATGTTTGAATTAATACAATCAAAATGTTTATTTTATGAGTTCTATAACATGGCTTCTTAACCACAGGTTCATTACATTCCCAAGCGGATATATAAACCTTTACCTACATCCATTACATGAGGAAAGGAGAAAACACAAGAATTGTATCAGACTTTCATGATGTCTACCATTGAGGACATGCATTTCCAAGGGTCTACTTTACTGAGAGGCTGCTTAGTGCGATACAATGCTGCTTCATAAAAGCAGTCTAAGGATGGAAAATACGATTTCTTATAGAATGGAGGCCTACTTTCAGAAAAGGCAAGTGGTGAAAGCAGAAATACATCTACTGACACAGAAAGGCAGGAACCAAAGCACAGCAAGCAGAATCAGAATACAAGCTCTGGTTAGGGAATCCGATGTACCAAAATCAATATGTGTATCAAACTATTCTTATATTATTCGATCGCCGTCTCTATCTGGGAAGGAAAACTTAAAATGTGAGGTCTTGATACGTGATATCACTGCAGTATGCAAAGTTGTGAAGGTCCTTAGGGATTACTTTAGTACAGCGAAGCAGCTTTGTTACAAGCGACCATTTTTTTCACAAATCAGCAAAGGGGAACATTAAAGTGTGGCCAATTTATTTTAACATCTGCCCGGTACATTTACAAACGGAAGCTAAGTGGCTCGTGCTGCATTCCATTAAGGTGGTGAAATTCTGGGCCTGTCTGCATGACTGTTTCCCCTGCTGAGTGGAAGCAGGAACTATTTAATTCTAGGTTTGTGAGAAAAAAACAAAAAAACCTTAGATGTGATTTTACATACAGAGCAAATAACGTATGGTTTTCTGTACTAGCTATACCCGGTTACCTTTCTGACTTATTGTTTAAATTAAATCAAGGGAACAGATTTATATGTTATAAAGTACTGTGATTTAACCCCTTCACGACCGAAGACGGAGATTTTCCGTCAGGCCTGTCCGTGCGTTAAGGACCGTTGTCGGAAAATCTCCGTCATTTACTAAAGTTAACGCCAGATTGCCGCAATCGCTGTTGCTGGGTGCCTCAATGTCAGAGGCAGACCATCAACCACCAATAGAGCTGTCCCAGAACATGTGATTGCTGTGACAGCCAGTCACAGCTATCACAGTGCTGCTGGGATTCCTGATCCTCCTCCCTCCACCTCTGTGTGGTTTGAGAAGTGGAGAGAGACTGATCGGTGCTGCAATATTGTGTGCCATTTTAGCTTAAAGTGTATCTCTGTTATAAAAGTCATTTTAATACTTTTAAAACAGTGTTAACCTTTTCCTTGCCCTTTCGATCACTGCCTGCTGATCACAGTATTTAACTGTGATCTAATTTTTTTTTGTACCCTCAAGGGTTAATTTTGATTTTTTTTTTAACCCTTAGGAGTTAATTTTATTTAATTTGTTATTTAATTAATTTAACGTTAATTCCTTAGTTAGCTGGAGTGGGTGGACTTTAGTATTTGGGAAATTGAGTGTTAGGCTGGTTAGAGACGAAAAGTTTAGAAAAGTTCTGAAAAGTTTTTGAAAAGTTAAAAAAAAAACTATAAAAAAAGAAACTGCAGGGCCCTCTGTTGTAAGTGCTGAGTCCCCTGACCTGGCTCATGACGCTGGTGACTGGGAACCCCTAAATTATTTCACGCCTGACATCCCAGTGTTTACTGGCAGTCCTGGAATTCAGTTGGACGTCACTAACTACAGTGCACTGGATTTCATGCAGCTATTCTTGGGGGATGATATTTTAGGGAATATAGTCACCCAGACCAACCTTTATGCTGTGCAGTACCTGACACTTAATGATCAGAGTCTCATCGCCAGGCAATGGAGTTGGTACCCCACCAGTGTGCCAGAATTAAAAAAAAATTGGGGCACAAACAATGCTAATGGGCATTATTAAAAAACCCAGCATCAGGATGTACTGGTCCAAAAATCCTGTATGTAGCACCCCTATTTACTACCAGATCAGGAACAGGTCCAGATATGAAGCAATGCTTCGCTTTTTACACTTCAGCGACAATTCGAAGTGCCCCCCAAGAGATAATCCTCAATACGATAATCTCTATAAGATTTGCCCCCTTATTTCCCACTTCAACAGACAGTTTGGCTCAATGTACACCCCACAAAAAAACATTTGTGTAGATGAGTCTCTAATGAAATACAAGGGCAGACTGGGGTTTAAACAATATATCCTGGCATGGGATAAAGTTGTATAAACGTTGTGAAAGTGCCAGTGGTTATGTTTACACCTTCCGTGTTTACGAAGGTAAAGACAGCCACTTGGATCCCCTAGGTTGCCCGGATGTCATTGGGACGAGTGGGAAAAATCGTATGGGATTTTATTAACCCATTGCTAAATAAGGGGTATCATTTATTTATAGGCAATTACTATAATAGCATCCCTCTTCTTAGGATGCTTTATTGCTTTGAAACTGTGGCCTGCGGCACTACCCGAAAGACACGTGTCGGTTTCCCAAAAGCCCTGGCACAAAAAAAGCTCAAGGGGGGGAAACGGCTGCTCTCTGCCAGGACGAACTGCTGGCTCTCAAATTCAAAGATAAGAAGGAGGTGTTCGTGCTAACATCTATGCATACTGAGCACACTCGAAGAGTCGCAGTTCGTGGCAGACAAGAAATTAGACAGGTGCCAGTCTGCATTAGGCAGTATAGTATTTAATACTGAGGAAGACCAGGGCATGGCACAAAAGGCTTGGCATTTACCTTATGCAAATGCCGACTCACAATGCCTTTATTCTGTACAAAAAGGCAAATGCTGACATGAAATCCACATTTATGGGTTTCCAGTTTCAGCTTATTTCTGGGCTGCTCACTGAGTGCCACAGTAGGGAACCATCAGCTGGGCCTAGCAGCAGAAGGGTTGAGACAGGTCACTTCTGTTTCCGGATACCACCAACCCCCAAAAAGAAGACACCCCAGAAAAGGTGCAGGTTGTGCTACCAGAGGGGCATAAGGACGGAAACCAGCTTTTATTTTCCTGATTGCCCCTCTCAGCCTGGCCTTTGTATCGGCAACTGTTTTAAAGTTTTTCACACCCAGGGAGAATAAGTTGCACATTGTTTATATATATATATATATATATATATATATATATATATATATATATACACACACACATTTTTTTTTTGTTATTATTTAGTTCTTCCATTTTAAGGTTGCTGACAACGTTTAGGGCCAAGGAGGCTGCTGCAATTCTTACCTCTGACTCTGATTATTTCATTATTTTTATTTTTCAAATTTTAGGTAGTTAATTAGGGTGTGTGGTAATTCATAGGAAGTTGGGGAGTTTAGTGTTACGCTAGGGGTGAAAAGATTTTTAAAAAAATAGAAAAAAAATAATTTTATAACATTATTTAAAGTTCTTGTGTAAAAAGTAAAAAATGCTTAGGAAGTTATGAATTCAGCAGACAGATTTGACAGGAGTGCCCCAGAGTTTGATGCAGGTTAATACAGTGATTAATACCTTCTTTAAAAAATGGTAGGCCTTTGTGGGGTAGTTTGAATTATCAGCCTGCTAAGATGCTCTAAAATTGCATTTGGAACCCAGCGTCAAAATTCAAAGTTTGAAAAAAACCAAACTGATTTGGCTTAGTCTCCAATGTGCCCCTTCAATATCCACATATCCCTGAAAAAGGTACACATGGGGGTATTGTTGTACTAAGACGACATAGCTGAGCAAGATAATAGGTGTTATACTGCCATAGCACACATAAAGATTGCAAAATATACAGTAACATCTCCAAGTGTGTGTCAAAAAGGCAGAAAAAATGCTAATTGCTACTAGACTTGGTACAAACTAGCAAAAAAATGATCCTACGCTAGGGTTTAAAATATGCCATTTGAAATACCCTGCAGTGTCTACTTTTACAAATGGTAGGCCTTTGTGGGGGGTTTTCGAACCGTCAAACTGCTATAATGGCCCAAATTGAAACATAGGCCCATCAAATCCGTCTCTCAAAATTCTACTGTAAATTCCAAAATGGACAGGTCTCCTATATGGCATTGTAGCTTCACGAAATAGTGCCAAAGACATACAATGGGGGTATCATTTTACTCAGAGGGCTTAGCGGAGCATAATTTTGGGGCTTTGATCATAGTGACACATGTCAAATATACAAAATGCCCAGCAAAAAAGTAATGCGGATGTAAAAAATGCCCAAAATTATTTTTTACCACAAACTTTGACATACATTGGTGAAAAAATGGGGGCATGTTAAGGCACAATATGCACCATATGAGATACTTTGGAGTGTCTACTTTTACAAATGGTTGGCCTTTGTGGGTTTTTTTTCCAACCGTCAAACTGTTATAGTGGCCCAAATTGAAACATAGGCCCATCAAATCCGTCTCTCGAAATTCTACTGTAAATACCGAAATGGACAGGTCTCCTATATGGCATTGTAGCTTCAGGAAATAGTGCCAAAGACATACAATGGGGGTGTAATTTTACTCAGAAGACTTAGCGGAGCATAATTATGGGGGTTTGACCATGGTGGCACATGTCAAATATACAAAATGCCCAGCAAAAAAGTAATGCGGATGTAAAAAATGCCCAAAATTATTTTTTACCACAAACTTTGACATACATTGGTGAAGAAATGGGGGCATGTTAAGGCATAATATGCAGCATGTGAGATACCCTGAAGTGTCTACTTTTACAAATGGTAGGCCTTTGTGGTTTTTTTTTTTTCCAACAGTCACACTGCTATAGTGGCCAAAATTGAAACATAGGCCCATCAAATCCGTCTTTTAAAATTCTACTGTAAATACCGAAATGGACAGGTCTCCTATATGGCGCTGTAGCCTCACGAAATAGTGCCAAAGACATTCAATAGGGGTGTCATTTTACTCAGAAGACTTAGCTGAGCATAATGTTGGGGCTTTGATCATGGTGGCACATGTCAAATATACAAAATGACCAGCAAAAAAGTAATATACAAAATAACCAGCAAAAAAGTAATGCGGATGTAAAAAATGCCCAAAATTATTTTTTACCACAAACTTTGACATACATTGTTGAAGAAATGGGGGCATGTTAAGGCATAATATGCAGCATGTGAGATACCCTGGAGTGTCTACTTTTACAAATGGTAGGCCTTTGTGGGGTTTTTTCCAACAGTCAAACTGCTATAGTGGCCCAAATTGAAACATAGGCCCATCAAATCCGTCTCTCAAAATTCTACTGTAAATACCAAAATGGACAGGTCTCCTATATGGCGCTATAGCTTCACGAAATAGTGCCAAAGACATAAAATGGGGGTATCATTGTACTCAGCAGATGTAGCTGAACACAAAATTAGGTTTTGTACAGGAATAGCACACACTAACTTTACGAAATACACATGAGAAGTTCTTTGTTATAATTTTGTGTGTCAAAAAAAAAAAAAAAAAAGCAAAATTTTAGTCCAATATTTAGCAGGGATTGGCGGTGAAATGGCTACGTAAAAAGGGTCAAAATAATGTTAGTTAAATAGCCTGTGATGTCTACTTTATATAAATATATACTTTTGTGTGGCAATTTTAGTTTTCTTTTATGGCTATTAAGCTTACAAGACAAACATACCAAATTCTAAAATCGCTCCACATTAAAGGTTTATTTTACTCCTTGTGTTTTGTGACTTGTAACTACCAAAAAAAACCTTAAAATCCCAGACACATTATATATTCTGTAAATCAGAACAACTAAATGAATTTATTTTTAATTACTTTCCTTAACCTGCACAAATTATGCACACATTATTCATGCAAAAACTGAAGAAAACCCCCAATATTTTTACATTTTTGGGCATTTTTTAAAATTTTATTTATAAAAAATAAGTATTTATATATGTATATGATACATCAATTTAAAGCCCTTTTTGTCCTTTAAAAAACTATGTATAATATGTGTCGGTGCAATAAAATAGTAAAATGCAAATTGCAGTTGAACGCAAACAGCAAAAAATTTGAAAATGTCTTGTGTCCTTAAGTGCAAGACAAGCTTTTGAAGCTGTGTCCTTAAGGGGTTAAACAAATATTGGAAAGGGTCTAGACCTGTGAGTTTAAAAGTTGGATTTTATTATCTACAGACCTAGATCAACAATTTATAACAAACCATTTACACCCGCTAATAACAACCTCGACATAGATAACGTAAGTTTAAGGTTGCATATATATTATATATTTTATTTTTACTTCTACCCCAGCCTTTAAGCAGTCAGCTACTATTATTAATAGGTGAATTTAATGTAAATAAGATATAAGGTTCGTGCGAGTGAATGCGCTGGGGGACTCCTTAGTCCCACCCGCATCTTTTTGCTTACTGGTTTATACCCACAGGTGCCAATAGACTCTTGTAAATATGACAATGGTTGTGTTGGGGTCACATGACATTATAGAGTCAAAAGACCCAATTTTGTGGGGGAAGAATTCTCAAGATTTTTTTTAATGTGTTTGTGTTGCAGGGGTCCCAGGATATATTTTTCTCTGACTCTACAAGTCCTTTTCAGCCAACTATTTAACATCACTATATATAAGTTATCATGACTCATAGTTAAACTACATAATCAATTTTATTAACAATAAATTGCATTTCAGTTCATGCTAATGGTTTAAATTCTCCGCTAATGAGATCATTAATGTTCAGGGAATTGAAGCAACATCAAATTGATATTTGTTTTGTACAAGAAACTCACTTTCAAAAAGATAAAGCCCCAGAATTAAAACATTAGAGTAGGTCTCAAATATATGATTAAATTGAAAAGAGGGGTTTAGAGGTTTAGATCTCCCAGATATTGAGAAATATTATAGGGCAATACACATCTCCAGTAGTGATGTCCCGAACTGTTCGTGAACGGTTCGCCACGTACGGTTTGCCGCGGACTCCAGTCAGCAGACACATTCCAGCCAATCAGCAGCAGACCCTCCCTCCCAGACCCTCCCACCTCCTGGACAGCATCCATTGTGAAGCTGCATTCTTAGTGAGCTGTCCAGGAGGTGGGAGGGAGGGTCTGCTGCTGATTGGCTGGAATGTGTCTGCTGACTGAAGTCCGCGGCCAACCGTTTGCGGCGAACCGTTCGCGAACCGTTCGGCACATCACTAATCTCCAGACTAATAAATTGCAATAATGGATTTACATCCTGGGTTAAATTGGAACAGAGTGCATTTAACATACCTCTCAATTTGGTCGCTTGGTTACATGACTCCCAATCAGTTTTGGTAAATAAATCTCACTCAACGGCTGAATGTACTTACACAATTTTAAAGACTATAAATAAAGATGAAAATATAATATAAAAAAAATAAAAATATTTAATGACTCCGCTTTGTTACAATTTAGCCTTCCCACCAGTATAAGATAGAAGGTATCGAGAAAAATAAATTTCACTTGCACCATACCCTACTACTTGTTATTTTTTAAATGAATATACTTCTTTAAAAAACAGCAAGCGTTTAGTCCTCAGAGCTTTTTTTTTTTTAGAAAACCAAATCAACCATTTTCTAACTAGTTTAAAACAAAAAGTATAAGTTGTTTTTTTTTAAATGTGTTCAGTATGTGAACCTCAGACAGGTACGATTTCCAAGTTATACAACAATTTTAAAGAAAGGATAACACTGACTAAACCCTACTTTATTAGGAAATGGGAAATAGACTGTGATGTATTATTTTCAGATGAACAATGGCACAAACTTGCTGAAATAACCCATAAATATTCACTATCTATTAGAATACAAGAGAACTTTTATAAACTCTTATCTAGATGGTATAAGGTTCCATATGTACTTCATAAGATACATAAAAACTATTTGGATAGATGCTGGAGGTGCCAAGAAGAAGGTACTTATATACATATCTGCTGGACATGCTTTCTAATAAAACCTTTTTTGGAAAATAATGTGCTTACCGCATTGCCTTCATTAATTCTGATCCACAATACAAATCAATCAGTAGAGGCTTATACGGGCTCCCTATTACTCAGTCTATTAAATTTGGCTAAAGTATTGATTCCAAGATACTGGAGGCAGCCTCAACCACCCCCCGCTAAAACAATGGATCGAGCTAGTTGACAAAATCCAATTACTTGTACATATTATGTTTCTGCATAAGGGGAGAATCAGGGACCATAAAGATGGGAGGCTTGGCATAAATTCAAAGAGAATAAACACCTAGACTGGTTAGGCAGCAATACTGAGTCTTAAAGATGTAAATATACAATAAATGTAATTATATTAAAACTAAACTAATATATAACTGTGGCTGATGGGCCTAGAGGGTAGGCGTTATAGTTAAGCTTAATGGAACCTCTGCTGTTTTATGTGTGTATTGTTACATTTATGAATATCTATGCAGATGTATTTTACTAAAGGATGCATGTTTCCTGTTTATTTTTACTTTACTTGTTAAAATGAATGGAAATAAAGTGTGTACATTGTGCTTGTTCAGACACGCTAGACCAGTAAGACAGAAAAAGCCCTGGGGAGTCACATACAGGATACAGCAAGCAATGCCAAGCCTTGGTGCCCACGATATGGAATGCTGTCTTGGCATGACACAAAATACTGATCAATTCCAAAACAAACATTATAATTAATAGCATAAAAATAAAAGGAATAGCATCTGGGATCCAACTTCCACATGGCAGGACAATTCTTATTTTTTTTTGGTAATAAAGAATAATTTATTAATACTAGAAAAAGCCACAAAAATAAAGATACATATTAAACTCACTGATATAATAGCCATGCTATAAAAACTTCTAGCTCCAACACAGATTTGGTTTCATGGTTTTTGAAATAATATTTTATAGTGTAGATCATGGGTCGTCAACCTGGTCCCTATCGCCCACTAGTGGGTGTTTCAGGATTCCAGGTGGGCAGTAGGGATTTTCTAATTTTGAGAGATTGGGTGGGCAGGTGCGAGCCCGCGGTACCCCTGTGACCGGGTACCACCATCACCACTTGCGGCCCGGCCGCGTATGGAGGGGTCCATCGGGTGGCCCATGCTGTCAGGGCCACCCGATGGATGTGGATTGTGAGGGGGCCTGGTCAGCGCTGGGCGCTTTAACAGTGCGACCGGGCCCCCTGTGATTACATCACAGAGCTGGGAGGAAGTGACTGCACGTCACTCCTCCCAGCTAACACACAGACCACGCGGGAGGAAGGAGGAGGGAGTCAGAGTGGGAACCTGAGCCACCACTGGACCCCAGGAAAAGTCACCCTCCTGCACCTAAAAGGTAGGAAACAGGAGGGTGACTAAAACATTTTGTGTGTGTTTGTTTGTGTATGTGTCTTTGTATGTATGTATGTCTTGTGTGTGTCTGTATGTATATGTCTGTGTATGCATGTGTGTCTTATGTATGTGTCTTTGTATGTGTCTTGTGTGTGTGTGTGTGTGTCTGTCTGTATATATGTGTGTGTGTCTTGTCTTTGTATGTATGTGTTGTGTGTGTATGTGTCTTTGTATGCATGTCTTGTGTGTGTCTGTCTGTATTTGTCTGTATGTGTGTCTTATGTATGCGTCTTTGTATGTATGTGTGTGTGTGTGTGTGTGTCTGTATATATGTGTGTATATATGTGTGCTGTCTTTGTATGTGTTGTGTGTGTATGTGTCTTTGTATGTATGTGTGTCTTGTGTGTCTGTATGTGTGTATGTGTCTTTGTATGTATGTCTTATGTGTGTGTCTTTGTGTGTCTGTATGAATGTGTGCCTGTCTGTTTGTATGTATGTATGTATGTGTTGTGTTGTGTGTGTGTGTCTGTATATACGTGTGTGTGTCTTGTCTTTGTATGTATGTGTTGTGTGTGTATGTGTCTTTGTATGCATGTCTTGTGTGTGTCTGTCTGTATTTGTCTGTATGTGTGTCTTATGTATGCATCTTTGTATGTATGTGTTGTGTTGTGTGTCTGTCTGTATATATGTGTGTGTGTCTTGTCTTTGTATGTATGTGTTGTGTGTGTATGTGTCTTTGTATGCATGTCTTGTGTGTGTCTGTCTGTATTTGTATGTATGTGTGTCTTATGTATGCGTCTT
The DNA here is from genome assembly GCA_933207985.1 of Pelobates cultripes. Lineage (NCBI taxonomy): Eukaryota > Metazoa > Chordata > Amphibia > Anura > Pelobatidae > Pelobates > Pelobates cultripes. The sequence goes on along the minus strand of OW240923.1, from coordinate 7,024,519 downwards.
TGTATGTATGTGTGTGTGTGTATGTATATATGTGTGTATATATGTGTGCTGTCTTTGTATGTGTTGTGTGTGTATGTGTCTTTGTATGTATGTGTGTCTTGTGTGTCTGTATGTGTGTATGTGTCTTTGTATGTATGTCTTATGTGTGTGTCTTTGTGTGTCTGTATGAATGTGTGCCTGTCTGTTTGTATGTATGTATGTATGTGTTGTGTTGTGTGTGTGTGTCTGTATATATGTTTGTGTGTCTTGTCTTTGTATGTATGTGTTGTGTGTGTATGTGTCTTTGTATGCATGTCTTGTGTGTGTCTGTCTGTATTTGTCTGTATGTGTGTCTTATGTATGCGTCTTTGTATGTATGTGTTGTGTTGTGTGTGTCTGTCTGTATATATGTGTGTGTGTCTTGTCTTTGTATGTATGTGTTGTGTGTGTATGTGTCTTTGTATGCATGTCTTGTGTGTGTCTGTCTGTATTTGTATGTATGTGTGTCTTATGTATGCGTCTTTGTATGTATGTGTGTGTGTGTATGTATATATGTGTGTATATATGTGTGCTGTCTTTGTATGTGTTGTGTGTGTATGTGTCTTTGTATGTATGTGTGTCTTGTGTGTCTGTATGTGTGTGTCTTTGTATGCATGTCTTATGTGTGTGTCTTTGTGTGTCTGTATGAATGTGTGCCTGTCTGTTTGTATGTATGTATGTATGTGTTGTGTTGTGTGTGTGTGTCTGTATGTGTGCCTGTCTGTTATAGTGGGCTATAGTAAGTAAGAGTAAGTGGGATACCTAGCTCAGCCTTCCTACTGGGCATTGCTATAAGGAAGGTTAAAACAATTTTTTTTAAAAGGGGGAAAAAAGGTGGGGAGGGGAATTGAGGAGGGAGAGGAGGGGAGCTGACAATCATATTATGCGCAAACAGAGAAGTCGTCTGAATATTACCGAAAGTGGAGACCTTTGTTTGTTCCTTACGAAAATTGAACCAGATATCAAATATTTAGTCTTGCAGCATCAACCTCAAGGATCTCATTAATCACTAGTAAAGGTAATTTCAATTTACTTTATTGTTTTCTCATTAAACTTTATACAGTTAAAAACATTATAAACATGCATTAAGTAGAAATAAAAAGATAAATGTATGTACATTTATTTTATTTTTTTTAAAACACCCTCCTTTCTAAAAAATATTCCTCGCTTGCGCGAAAACTGGTGGGCGGTAAGGACATTTTTCCATCAATAAAGATGCATTAGTGGGCGGTAGGTAGAAAAAGGTTGACTACCACTGGTGTAGATCTTAAGGACTAAATTGAATTAAAAGGAAACTGGAGGCACAGCCCGGAATATGTATTGCAGTTGTTATGGAGCAAGCAGTCTTTGGTGCAGTATCTTCTTTCCGGGGTTGGCAAATACCAGGGATCTTCTAGAACCCCCAAGTCTTGGTCTCTCTATTGCCATTGAGGTGATGTGGAAACTTTGCACAAATCTGTCCAAATACTCAATGCATCACAGCCACTACAATGAGCTATAATAATACTGTGATAAGCTAAAGTGGTTATGGCATTTACAGTGTTCCTTTAAGATGAAAAGATTGATGGAGGTGGGGATCCTAACATATGAATAAAGGGGGGGGGGAAATACCCTCATCTATTGGGTTTAACTACAACATCTTATTTGAGAAATAAAGAACAATCACTCCATTCTCCTGTTTGTCTTCATAAACATGACCCAGTGTTACATAGAACTGTTCAAGCACAAATTCATACATGGTGCATTTTACAATTATTTAGTTTTGTCACGACACAGAGGTTAGAAGTAACCGTGTTTGATAATTACTCAACGGACTCTCAACATTTAACGAGTAGCAGAAATAACGATCGTGGCTAATTGGGAAGAGGATGATAGTAGCAAATATCAGCTGCAAATTAGCATTAACGCAACCAGGTAGACTCATACCATCTGGAAAATTTGAAATAATAAAGAAAGAAATAAAGACCTAATGTGTTCTCTAATCATAGCTGAGCTCCACAGAATTATTCTAATCACCCAGTCATTTTTATTTAATATTTGACTATAAAAAGCCATATGGTCAAATGTCATTATTTTAAAGTTGCTGTTCCTTTTTACTGGATCTGTGCTGTTTTGATACACTTTATGTTAGTTGTTCGACTCTTGTAAGTGTATCAGAAAGAAATGAATGCATAAAACTGATATAGTATAATGGCACATTGCAAATCAACTCAGAATGAGCATCTCAAAAACATCACCGCAGCAGATATAAGAACCCACACCATTACATCCTAGAGCTTAAACACCCACAATGCTCTGTCACTGATGACACATACAGGTGAGGTTTTAACCCACACATTATTCGGCTCTCCGTATGTAATGCCTGCTAAGCTGTTCTGATGTTTCTGTACCATGTTTTGCAAGGTTGCAGCTGGTGACACTTTGAAAATCCTTTCAGTATCAATAATGAGAGGCATGGCCGATCATGTTAGCAGGACAGAATGTTGCAGATCGGATCACAAAGTGCCACCTTGGGGATACTGGATGTGTCCAGGTTAGCACACATCTATTCCAAGTTGGTTATCACAATGTGAAAAGAAAAAATGGATTGAAATTTTTTTTATTTTTTTTCCAGGATTTAGCAGACAGAAGGCCTGCCCTTCATATAGATTTCCCAAAGGGGCAAATTCTTGTCACACAAAATTGCTTTAACCAAAAGATGTGACTGGAACTAATTGAAAAGAAAGATGGGAGTGAGGGGGGGAGGGGGGGCAATGCGAGGGAAGGTAGGCTGCACAGAGGGTTGGATAGCTACCTGTTAACTCTTCCTGACAAACTTTCTCTCTTTATATTGTACTTTTAAATTATTTCCACAAGGCTCCTCCAGACACATAAAACTTTGCCGTCACTATAATACAATTCCATGGTACCAATCTTTCTTGTTTATGCGGCTATTAGATCAAAACCGTAGACAAGCAATTTATTGCGTATGAAAAACATCACCTATGCCACCTTCATTTGCATTTGAAAATTGATTTTAGTCACACTGGGGTTTCAGGACAGCATTTTTTATTTTTATTTTACTCTTTCTTTATAAAACCTCTCAGTGTGATAAAAATAATTATGTGTCTAGTAACACGTGCGAGGCGTGCTCTGAGCAGTTTTTGATTTCCAAAGGATCATTGGTGGCATCAGCTTATTGACGAGAATTCAAGAGTGCTATCTGGACTGATCATCCGTTATGAAATACTATTGGTAAATGAAAAAATTATAAAAAAATATGTAGACGGCAAAATTTCACAGTATAATCCCATAATGGCATTATAATAATTTTAAAGTAATTACAATAGAATCTATTAGCAGCAGAATAGTTATAGTAATGTATATGTTAATGTTTTTCATGGCATCCTGTCTGTAGCACCCTAAGTAGTGATACATATATAGACGGTCTTTTATAGTAGCACCATCATCCCTTTGTACATAGCAACCTTCTCTTTGAAAGTAATGGCTGACAGTCATAATTAAACCCGATTAAAATGTGGGTGCTGCTGTGCTCAGACACGTTCCTTGATTTCATTTGAATTCAATAGTAGAATTATTCATACAGTTATAGTATATAGAATATATATATATATATATATATATATATATATATATATATATATATATATATATATATATATATATATATATATATATATTGGATTAGCCAGCCGTGTTAGTCCAATAAACAAGATGCCAAAATAACAAGAAAATTGCAGTTTGCATTTATACATTTTTCATTGGACTATCATAATATATGTTAGTCCATTAAAAAAAGGTATCATTGTAAACTACAATACAATAAAAAAATAATTAAAAAAAATAAAAAATATATATATACACACACACGCACAAGTGAAGCAGGGTTAGCTTCCTATTTAACAGAAATTTCAAAGAAAAAGTCAAATATGTCTAAAATGAAGCATTTGCTCATCCAATGTTACTTGTGAAATCTCTAACTGTAACATTACGGGAAGACATTTTAGCAGTCTATAATTAATTATCTGGGAAAGTGAAGTGGATATTTGAATAACTTGGTAATTTATTAAGAACATATACTTAAATAATGCCCAAATATGGAAGAAAATGTTTGGTTCTGGTGATTTCACTCCATATATATATGTAAAATTGTTTCATTGTTCACTTGGTGGAAAAAGGCGCTGTTAAAATCTACCACTTAATGTCAATCAAGCTGAGAGACCTATCATTCGGGAACACACAGAAATGTCCTTAGCTGCCACGGATTGATTGAGAAGAAATAAATCACGTCAATGCGAAGTCGATCATTGCATTTACTGCTCATTGGAGTAAAACAAAAATTATATTGTTTAGATCTGTCTACTTAAAAGATTATACAGAGTATGTTTACTGGAGAAGAGCAGTATAGATGATTAGCACAAAGTTCTCTGAATCAGCCAGACACTACACTGATTCCTACTACTGCTGCTAGCATTTAATCAAATGTTATATATATATATTTACTACTCTTCATAGATATTTAATAGGGATGTAGGGGAACAAGACTTGTGTGGACTGGCTGACTATAAATTAGTTTAGGTAAAGCTGACTTTGCGCACTGTATAAATGTTCTTGCTGCTTCGATCTCTCTATCACTATGGTATGTCCCCTTTCTTCTACACTCACTACATACACCTTTTTGTTATCTCAGACTGCATACCAGGAGCTTCTGAGTGCTAGTAAGAAGGGAAGTTGAGGAGCGGACAAGTGAGTGATAGGGGACAGTCCCTTGTAAGCATACAGCGAGTGCATAATTAGCATTTGCACCACGAGGTCTGCATAGTACACTTTTAGTTGGACAGCCTACATTATTTGTGGGCATTTACAAAATGCATTCATGCCAGGCTGACCTTCCAATTATTTGGTCAGACCAGCCCCCTTTCTAGGCATGTCAGCCCTTTAGAGCAGTGCCAGTTACGTGATTCGCATCAGTGGCCCACCGATGTGCTGCTTAACCAGGCGCTGCTGTTAGGGTGTATGGAATTGCTTGAGAAATGAAACTGAGAGATTAGCATAGGACATGTTTAATTTTATAAAAGTATTTCATGAGTTTCCCTCCAGCACCACCTCCCCCAGATACACGATGCTTGGGAGGTATGACTGTACAACGCCAAATGGGCACTTAACCAAGCAATGGGTGACAGTTTACCGGAAAACTCTTTTTACTAAGAACAGGCCATCTGCCCATGGCAAGAAGACTAAAGCCTTATATACATGTCTGGGAACAGGTAGATTGTCGAGGTGTCAGGGTGAATGGGCAGATTGTAGAGGCCTCAGTGTGAACAGGCAAATTCTCGAGATTTCAGAGTTAATGGGAAGATGCTCAAGGTTTCAGAGTGAATGGGACGATTTTTAAAAATTCTTTATTTTTGATGTGCGTGCAAAGAACAGGCAGACTCACTATGCCATAACAGCATAAGTAAAGCAAGTAATATAAATCGTATTAGTATAAGCAAAAAATACAAAGTACAGTGCACAAATTAATATGGAGTATATTAAAAATCCAGGATTTCTTCCAGGGAGGCATAAGTGTAATGACATCCATGCTTGGCCCCTTTTTTACAGTGTCATGAAGGGGAGGGGCATAGACATTACCACATAAAGCCAGGGTGACCAGATTTTGGAAATAAAAAACCAGGACACCCATTAGGCAAGGAGACAGAGAGATCGTTATGACGCTGGAAATAAGGTAAATAGTTTTGGGGATGGAAGGGGAGGCAGGATATGTAAGTAGTATTTTCAAAATGTTTGTATTCCTGACACTATAGTGTTCCTTTAAGCAAATTAAAGGGACATTCTGGTCACCATTACAACTTCATCTAAATGAAAATGCTATGATGCCAGGAGGCTAAACTGCTCTCAAATGGTTTAACCCCAAAGGCTTCCTCCAGCTCCAGATCTCCAGGTCGCTCAGTGGTATTCGGCTTCTGAAACGGAGTGTCAGGAAGTGCAGATTGACGTCAGGCATGGGTGCCGCTGATTGGCTAGAGTGGTCAGCTGACACTCTAAGCCAATCACTTGTTTCCAGTTCATAAAAATGTTTAACTTTTTTTATGAATGGGAATGGGGAGCTTCTGATTGGCTTAGAGTGCCAGCTGACCGCTCTAGCCAATCAGCGGCACCCCTATCCAGCGGCACTCTGTGCTCCTGACACTCAGGAAATAAAAGTGAACACATTAACACCGATATTTTTTTTTTACCTGGGGAGATGAGAAGGTTTAAAGATTCCCTGCCAGTCCCAGGTACCAAAGCCTTATGATGTGGTGTCCAGAATGAAGTGGAGGGATCACTTAATTTGCCCTCCCTGCTCGAGTCTCCTTTTCTTCTTCATTTGACACAGTTTTTTTTTCTTCTGACACAGTCTTCTCTCCTCCTTGGCTCATTGCTGTCCCTTTCTGCTGCTTGCAGAACCTTCCTGCTCCTTGTAGACCCTTCCTGCTCATTTCTGTACATTTGTGCTCCTTCTCCTACTTTACCTTTGTGCTCCTCCAGATTTTTTTTGCTCCTTTTCTTTGTGCTCTTTCTGTCCCATCCTGCTCCTTGCTGCCCCTGTTTGCTGCTTGCAGACCCTTTGTGCTCCTTGCAGATACTTCCTGTTCATTTCTCTTCCTTTGTGCTCCTTTTCCTACTTTACCCTTGTGCTCCTGCTCCTTCCAGCCCTTCCAGCTGACCCTTTCTGGTCCTTGATGTCCCTTCCTGCTCATTTCAGTTTCTTCTTCTTTGTGCTCCCTCTCCTAGTTTACCTTTGTGTTCCTTCTGATTCTTTCTGCTTCTTTACCTTTGCGCTCCTTCTGTCCTACCCTGCTCCTTGCTGCCCCTTTCTGTTCCTTGCAGACCCTTTCTGTTCCTTGCAGACCCTTTCTGCTCATTTCTGTCCCTTTGTGCTCATTCTGCCCCTTCCATCTCATTGCTGACCCTTTCTGCTCCTCGATGTCCTTCCTGCTCATTTCTGTTCCTTCTCCTACTTTACGTACTTCCTACTTTATGGAAAACATAGTTGCTTTTATATGTAATTTTAATTCCCAAAGTCAGAGTTTAATAAAAGTTTGATCCAAGCATGGGCATATTTTAAAGCGAGATGAGGATCTTAATGCTTTTATTGGAGAAAAAACTAAGATTGTGTATAGAAGAGCTAGGAATTTAAAAAAAGTCTTACCCAAAAGTTATATCCCTGAAAAAGAAAAATGAGACAGAGATATTCAGGGAGAAGGAGTAAAAGTCTTTTATAATTGTGGTCAGTGTAGAGCATGCAAGAATACCAGGATTGTATCTAGAAAAACAGAAAAATTATCTTCAAGTGTAATGAACAAAAAATATAAAGTGGAGAGTTTTATTAATTGTAATACAATTAACGTAATATATCTCCTGACATGTGAATGTGGTCTCTCATAAAAAAAAATAATATATATATATATTATATATATTATAATAGAGCTCCAACTAATTACAAGCAGGGGGCGGAGCCTAATGCTGAATACGGCACGAAAATAACATTTAAAAGCAGGAACTTCACACAGCAATCTATGCACTGGAGGGAGACACAGGACTAGTGTTGAAACGTGTTGTGCTTGCTGTGAGTTTAGACTGTGTCATACCAGTTACCTTAATCTAAGGTTTTTATACTTACTTTGACATAAATGTTACTTACTTTTACCTAAACTGGTTTTGCCTTTCCTTTCTTTTACCATTGAGGACCAAGTCACTCCAGCGTAAGCTCCAATATCACACCAAAAGCAGAAAAACCTGAGCCAGTTATATAAACAGGCTCAGAAAAATGTGAGTGTGATAACTATAGGACTCTTACTGTGATTGTTTTATATTTTACAAAAAACATATTGCCCTATGAGAGTGTTTTTTTTTTGTATCCCTGTAGAACTAGAGGCATTAGCATACACTAAACAATATGATATAATAGGCATAACTGAAACATGGTGAGATGAGACCTGACTGGGCAGTTAACTTAAATGGGTACATGTTATTTAGGAAGGATAGGAAAAACAAGAAGGGTGGTGGGGTATGTTTGTATGTCAACCATGATTTAAAGCCAAATCTTAAGCAAATGGAATGCGATGAGGAAAATGTGGAAGCTTTATGGGTAAATATCTGCTTTGGGGAAAAGAAGGGAAACCAAGTATTGGTTGGGATATGTTATAAACCACCTAATGTTAATATTGACGAGGAACAACAGCTGTTTGAGCAAATTGAGAAAGCTGAAAATCTGGGTAACACTTTAATTATTGGAGATTTTAATTACCCAGACATAAATTGGGACAGAGGGACTAGTAGCTCAGCAAAGGGAATTAGGCTTTTAAACTTGTTAAATGACACCTTCATGTCACAACTTGTACAAGCACCAACTAGAATGGACGCTTGTCTGGACCTGGTTTTAACAAACAACGTTAATCTTTTGACCAACATTCTATTAGGTGAGCACTTGGGAAATAGTGATTACAATATAGCGTCCTTTGAAATAAACTAAAAAAAAAAACAAAAGCACATAGGGTATACTAAAACATATAATTTTAAAAAGGCCAATTTCAATAAGTTATGGGAAGCTTTACAATATATTGACTGGCATAAACTCTTTAGTGAAAAGAACACGGAGGATAAATGGATCATCTTCCAACAAATATTAGAAAGGTGCATTTCTCAGTATGTACCGTTGGAAAATAAATATAAAAGAAACAAATTAAAACCAATGTGGCTTAGTAGAGAAGTAAAACAAGAGATTAAAAATAAGAAAAGGGCATTTAAAGCATTTAAATCGGACAAATCGGATGCATCTTATAAAAGATATAAGGAAGCAAATAATGCGTGTAAAAAGACAATTAGACTTGCTAAATTTCAAAACGAAAAAATGATAGCTAAAGAGAGCAAAACCAACCCCAAAGCATTTTTTAAGTACATAAATTCTAAAAAACCCAAAAATGAAAGTGTAGGTACACTAAAAACTGAAATGGGGGTGTTAGTTAATGAAGACCAGGAAAAGGCAGGAATTTTAAATAACTATTTCTCCTCTGTATATATTAAGGAAGAACCCATGGCAATAGATGTGCAAATGATTGCTATTAAAAACTTGCAGAATAATTGTAATTGGTTAACTCAAGACAAGGTGCTGCAGCAACTAAAGAAAGTTAATATAAACAAAGCTCCAGGGCCTGACGGTATCCATCCACGTGTACTTAAGGAGCTAAGTGTAGAAATAAGTGAACCTCTGTTTTTAATCTTTCAAGATTCTTTTCTTTCAGGAAGTGTTTCGGAAGATTGGAGGAAGGCAGATGTGGTTCCTATATTCAAAAAGGGTTGAAAATCCTTGCCAGGAAATTATAGACCTGTGAGCTTAACTTCTGTGGCTGGTAAAATATTTGAAAGGTTATTAAGGGATAATATTCAAGAATTCCTTGAGAAGAACATGGTTATCAGCAAAAATCAGCACGGTTTTATGAAGCACAGGTCATGTCAAACTAACTTGATTGCGTTCTACGAAGAAGTAAGTAGACTTGGGGACTGGGCACTCAAATGACAGATGAAATGTAATGTTGAAAAATGCAAAGTTATGCACTATGGCGTAAAGAATACACAAGCAACGTATACCCTTAATGGAAGCGAATTAGGGATAACAACACACGAAAAGGACTTGGAATTGTTATAGACAACAAACTATGCTATAATGTGCAATGTCAATCAGCAGTGGCCAAGGCCAGTAAGGTATTGTAATGCATGAAAAAGGGCATTCATTCTCGGGACAAGAATATAATTTTGCCTCTTTATAAATCACTGGTAAGACCCCATATTGAATATGCTGTGCAAGTTTGGGCACCTGTTCTAAAGAAGGATATTATGGCACTAGAAAAAGTGCAGAGGCGGGCTACAAAATTAATAAAAGGAATGGAACATATCAGCTATGAAGAAAGGTTAACAAATTTAAACCTATTTAGTTTAGAAAAACGTCGCCTGAGAGGGGATATGATAACATTATACAAATATATTCGGGGCCAATACAAACCATTGTGTGGAAATCTATTCACAAACCGGACTTTACATAGGACACGAGGCCATGCGTTTAGACTGGAAGAAAGAAGATTTCGTCTAAGGCAAAGGAAAGGTTTTTTTACTGTAAGAACAATCAGGATGTGGAATTCTCTGCCTGAAGAAGTGGTTTTATCAGAGTCCATACAGATGTTCAAACAGCTACTAGATGCATACTTGCAAAAACAGAATATTCAAGGATATAATCTTTCAATGTAGGGTAATAACTGCTTGATCCAAGGATAAATCTGACTGCCATTCTGGGGTCAAGAAGGAATTTTTTTCCTAGCTTGTTGCAAAATTGTGCTTCAAACTGGGTTTTTTTGCTTTCTTTTGGATCAACAGCAAAAAACAAATGTGAGGAAGGCTGAACTTGATGGACGCAAGGCTATTTTCAGCTATGTAACTATGTAACATCTTTGGGGCACTGTGATGAACTTTACAGTTAAGGATATGGATTTATAATATACTCCATATTAATTTATGCGCTGTACACAACTTTACATTTTTTGCTTTTACTTGTGGTGGGGTTCACATGATTAATCCCACAGTGTATTCTAGCTGCAATTTTAACTAATATTAGCGCCATTTTATTACACACCAATATTGTATATTAGTATAAGGCATACAGGAATAAGTGCCAATCAGAATGACATTTGTTGGATGCTAGGTGGAAATTGTGTAGTCACAAAGATTAGTCATGCCTCTATTTAAAATTAAATGAAGAAAGTAAAATGGGCAGTAGATACATATGAAGCATCTGATAAATAGCTTAAATCACATTGAAACAAAACTATAGACTGAGCTAGGCTTCAACACTGTCGCAGATTAATTAAAATAAAACGATCAGACATATAAAGTTCAAACAAACAAAAATATAGCCACTCGAGCATCTAAAAGAGCCACGTAGGATATAAAGGATAATGTCAGGTGTGTATATATAAGTAGACTTGAAAAGATTCCTCTACTCCGACTCTTAATGCATATGTGTCCGCTTGTTAGCAGACTCCTATTGCAGAAAGAAACCCTCAGGCCTGCCCAGAACACCTGTATTCCAGGCCTGCTGATAGAGGTAACCGAAGGGGCCTCTCCCTCGAGATCCAGTGATTTTAAAAGCCTCAATATTTAGCTGCCATTGCCGAGTATAAGGAGGCCTCATACTGCTCTGGAGATGCCCCCTTATGAGATAATGGCGCTGACCTATATGTGCCATAGTACGCCTCCGGTCAGGCCCAACATGTCTCTTTCGGGGGGCCCGTGGCTCACACAAATTCATGAGGTTCGGAAGCGCCTCAGGTACCGGAATCCAATTTAGGCTGTGGCTGACACTTCCCCTCTGGGCTCGCTGCTCCAGTTTCGCCCATAACTTGTCACATATGGCCTCACAAGCTCAACTGAAGGCTGTCTGCCAAGCACACTCTGCTTCTCCAGACTGTAAGGACTGCAACTTGGAGTTGGTGGCAATCTTGGCAGTTTGCCGTCGCGCTGGCTCAATGAACCAAGATAGTAGCCGGAGGATGGTATAGTCATGCTCAAGGGTTGACTGGAATAACCCCTCCAGTACGAAAAGAGGGGGAGAACAGGGCTGCATTGCAGGAACTCAGGCAGACATTGGCACTCCGACTAGGCCGCACTGTCAAGAACTGCTCCAAAATATTCAATATCCAATGAGAGGGTTCCAATTTAGCTCCACCTCGGTCTCCAATATAATAGCCCAACTTAGAAATCGAGTTTTAGCAGTTTAGGAACTGGAACAAGCCTAAAGGCCTAGAGATTTGCAGGAGCTAGCTTGCTAAGCATCCTGTCAGCATGGCCCTGTAAAGATTTTTGACCTTTCGTCCACTCACTACCCTCCTGCAACAACATACCATCCAATACAGATGGCGACCTTCTCGAGCCCTAACAGTTATTCACGAAAAGCGAGACTCTCCTCCAGAAACTGGAACTCCCAGCTGCCGCACTGAACCAAGAAGAACGGAACATGGCGCCCAGGAAACGGCACACATGGAACCCGGCAGGGGCCCTCACATTTGTCCCAAGAAAGCCCACACTGGACTCTTATGCTTTGGCCACAACATAACTGCAGGACTGACCACGAAGAACACAACTCACTGTATGTTTTTCTATGCAACCCACTCGCTGGGTACACCAAGCCTAGTGAAACGGGCTCTGCCACTCCAGGACTTTAAATTAAACCCCCATCAGACCGTAAAGTTTATCACAATGCTACACCCCCCTAAACCGCCCCCCAAAATCTAGTGGCAACCTTGACACATATATATGCCCTGTTTATTCCTAGGCCCATGAGCGTACACATCCTCTATGCAGTGTGCAACACACAGGCTGCTAGGGCAAAACACCACCACACGTGGGACATATACAAGCACACATCTATTGCACTGGCTGTGTCCTCGTATCTGTTTTTAGCTCTCCCTCCGGGGTGATATTAAGCAGAGCTCTGAGGTGTACTATCATGGCTAACCCCAATGTCAGATAACGCTACTTCACTCTAAGCTACCCACTCTAGACTAGCCTACCTCCACTGGTCCCTAAACTAACTCACCTAAGTCCCGTACTGCAAGATCTGACCAACCGGAACCTACTATTATAAAATTGTACAGTATAGGATATGGATTGCATATCATTACTAAGAGGCTAAATGTATTACTGTTTTATGTTTGTTACATTTCTATTTTCCAAATATCACCTGAATACTCTACTCACAGACGTATGGGATGTAGACGCATTCATTACCAGAAGAGTACTCTAATTTACCCTCGAGTTACTTTTAGACCTTTCGTCCACTGTCTGACACCTCTTGTTCACCTAGCATTTCACTGGTTCTTTACTCCCTGTCAGGCAATTCTTGTTTAACAAGTTACATATCTTATTGCATGCTTGTAAATGCTGTTGTGGCACCACAAGCCTGTTCATACTTACCCGCACTACAAATATAAAGAATTTAAAAAAACAAAACAAAACATGCAATGGTTTAACCCAAAACATTACAGCCCTTTCACACTTGCAACATAATTAGCCAACTGAGCTGTGTAAAGATGGGAAACTGCTACGTCACACTATTAAAATCAGCGTTCAACCAACAGTGCAAACATTATGGGCTAACTCCTACATGTATTATTTCATTAACAGTTATTTGTAATTAGTGGGTCTTTACAGTGAGCTTCTCCCATGTGTTTGGAGAAAAAGTAATCTTTAAAGGAACACTGTAGGATCAGGAATACAAACATGTATCCCTGACCCTATAGTGTTAAAAACACCATCTAGCCCCCTGGCTTCCAATTGCCCCCCTAAATATAGTAAAAGTTTAACTAGTCTGCTGCTACTGGCTCTGCCCCTTATCTGCCTGCTTGGCTGACATAATCCAAAGTGATGATCTGAGCCAATCACAATGCTTTCCCGTAAGAAAGCATTAGATTGGCTGAGAGTGTCAAGCAGGCAAATCAGGGGCAGAGTCAGCACAAGCCAAACACAGCCCTGGCCAATCAGCATCTCCTCATAGAGATGCATTAAATCAATGAATCTCTATGAGGAAAGTTCAGTGTCTTAATGTAGAGGGTGGAGACACTGAATGTCAGTCACACTGTGCAGCACTGCCCCAGGAAGCACCTGTAGTAGCCATCTGAAAAGTCAATGTTTACTGCAAAAAGCCTAAAGGGAATGACCATACTCACCAGAAAAACTATAATACTATAAAACTAAAAATATTTCAGGCTGCAGAGATGGCGATCATTTCATATACACATAAACAAATATTTCACCATTTCTACTTTCTTTGAGACTTAGAAATCTGCTCTTGTCAATAAAACTTAATTTTCTTCAAGGAAAAAACGTGTCTTGAACAGTGTTTAAATACTTTGGTTCTAGAAAGGCATTTATGCTATGTATGCAAAACATATCTGTTTCCCCTAGCATTAAGGAGATTAATTGAAAAGTATTTTATGTTGTGGTTAAGAAGAACCGTAATGGTTTTCAATTAAAACTTTTCCTGAGGCTCCTTTCCAGTTATCACCATTGCACCATACAGCTTTTTTCAATTAAATATATTTAACTAACGCAATAGAAAGGGTTGAAGGTCATCTTGTGTATCCGTTTGCCTGTCTGCGTTATTCAAAGTGTCTGTCATGGTAAACATATGTTTATTCTAAATTAAAGTACTTTTTTTATTGTTTTTGGGTTTTTTTTGTTCACTTGCTCTATGATACAGCAACTACAATGTATACACAGACATTATTCCATTAATGTAGTGGAAATAAAGCCATGCACGGAGGGAGGTAAGACATAGGAGGGGGAGGTGTTACAGTGTACCTGGTATAGCCCCAGTGCTATGTAACTTATTCTGTCCTTTGATGTATAAGGATATGCTATAATTTAAAGTGAACTTGTCAGGACAACTACAGAATCTTAAATCTTTGATCCAGAGAATGGTATTTTATTCACGAAAATAGGAATTTTGAATAATGCAAAAACTACCCAAAGAGGCTTCCTTTCAGCTGGCTGTTTTGCTCTGAAATTGAAATGACCCACTTCACTTTTCCACTATTCCTAGTTTAGTAAATACACATGCTTGAAAGCTGCTTGGTTCTAATCAAATATAAATAAAATGAGAGGCAGAAAGATTCTCCAAATTATAGTGTTTCTATAACTGCAAAATGAAGCTCAGACTCAGGTCAAGAGAAAGGTCTCATTTATTAGAGTGAAGAGAGTTCCACTATGAAATTACTGAATATACTAATTACATGTAAATTATAAAGTCTGGGGTGCCAAGCTATTCAGCATTTTTTATTTTACTGATAATATATCTTCAATATTTTATTCTCCTTCAAGCCATTTAAGTAGTTAATTTAAAATTATGTATGGAAAACAGATCAATTCAATCCCTCTCCCACCTAAAACAGGATAGTATGTGTGTGTATATATATATATATATATAAATATATATACATACACAAACACACATACACACACAAAGTCAAACAGGAGCACTCTCTTGTTTTTTTCCAAAGTGTATTTCAAAAAGTGTTCACCACCTTTATCAAGATTTTGATAAAGACCCTGAAGGGTCGAAACGTTGATGTAAAGGTGGTGAACACTTTTTGAAATACACTTTGGAAAAAAACAAGAGAGGGCTCCTGTTTGACTTGGTGTGTATTATTTGTTTGGAAGCACCCAGGTAATATTTTTTTAATTAATATTTTTTGGGGTCGAGTGCCAGAGTCTGGACATATATATCTTTATATCGCTTTATGCATAATATATTTGTTACGCACGTTTTACTATTACGTAGAGTACATGCTGCAGTTTCCACACACACAGATTTAAAAAGTCAAAAAAATGTATAATGGAAAATATTTGAAATTCCACTAGGGAAATAAAATTGGTGTACCTACCCATGCAGAAAACTGTACTCTGCTGCTTAAGATAAAGCACAAACTAAAGATTGGAAGGGGAAATAGATTTCCTTTCTAATTTATAATTTTATATTTTGAAAACGGCATGGAATATTTTCATACTTAAAGGGACACAATTTGTGCTTAAACAATTCAATGGAAATTGAAAATATGCAATACAAATATGACAAATCCCTTAGATTCCCATTATGAAATGTAAAAAATAAATCTGTATCATAAAAATAAAATTAAATCAAATCATTCTAATTATTGTAATAAAAAGACATCCCAGCCTAATGTTTTAGTCGAGGGGTAAAGCAACCTTTTAGTAGTACTGTGGCAATAGGAAAGCTTTTAGTCCCTTCGAGTGCTGGTCCTATTTATTAATTTATGTATTAAATTGAGGTATGTTGCAATATTCTGGTTGTGTTATTAGTGGGTGCTGAAGTTGTTCTGTAGAGTTGTATATCTGCGTATGTGGGCTGTTGTATTGTATATGTCATATTGTGTATATCTATAAATGCGGGCCCTGTATGGGGGCTGCTTGTGGAATTGTGTCTGTGGATTTTATGTCACATTGTGTGTTTGGTGTTGTGTAGAGAGTGCTTGTGGGGCTGTGTGCATGTATGTGGATTGTGAGTGGTGTTGTGTTTGTTTTTGACTGTGTGTGTTTGTGTGTGGGCTGTTTGTATTATTTGTACGAGGTGGAGACTTAGGTTGCAGCTCTGTGGGCTATAGTGCAGAATCCAATTCAAAAGTTTGCACTAGCACATATCTGAAGTTCCACTGTGTCTGGCAGCCTTAAATGCTGTGCAAAGACACCTGAGTGCCATGCATGGCACATGTGCCATTGGTTGCTGACCCCTGTTTTAGTCTAATGCGTGGCAGGATTTCACTGCTTTAGTTAGGGGACCTGGAGTCTGGTAACATCCAGGAAGTGCCTCTAGTGGCTTTCTGATTGACAGCCACTAGAGGCAGTCTTAGTCCTCCAAAGTAATCATTGCAGTTTTTAAAAAACTGCAATAATTTACATTACATTACAGGACTAAGTGGGAATAGGACACTACACACAGACAACTTCATTGAGCTGGGTCACTTTAAAAAAAATTGACTTTACAGGAAAATTTGGAAAAAAATCACTAAAAGTATACAAAACAATTCACCATGAAATATGTAACTGTTTCAATCTGTGATTCACCTTTGATCTAACCCACACCAGAGGCCATGCTAACATTTTTCATCAATTGTAGCCTTAAATTGGAGTCCTAATCAGTAAGATCGTGCTCATATGAAATATTTATGGTGCTCTAGTGTCTTTAGTCTAGTTATTTAAAATGCATTTGTCTCTATAAAATTAAGCATTAAACGCTTTGATTGGAAACGTAATGGGAAGTAGGAACAAATCGTTTGACTACCAAAGACTGGTGTACGGTTCTTGGATACAGCAATTACATATAGTGAAGGGAAATTATCTAGGTGCCTAAAGAATGATTGCTTTTCCTGTAATCATAACAGAGACTTAATGGTCAGTCGACCGGCCATTTCATTTTCTTTTATCGCTGCAGAATAACAAATAGATCAGAAACTTCTGATAATAACAGTCAGGTCAAAAGGCTAAGCTCTGCAACAATTTTGGGTTTGAAAATATACTTTGAAAGTTTTATTCTTTACCAAAGAAGGATGGAATGAAAACTAGGTCTTGCAATCTTGCATTATACCTTAGCTTGTCCACAGGGGCACTTTAATGCGGCACCCTATCAACCAATTGTCTTAATGTGAATTTCTTTTTTAAATGCCAGTGGTAAAACAGTGAATTGCTGACAATTCTGCCCTTTGTCCCTTTGAGAAAGAGGTAACTTACAAACGCCCATTATAAATTGCTCATATACACCATAAATCTATAATACCCCCACCTTTCTTCCACTACAGCACAAACTGACCCACTGATTATTATACAGAGCTCTTTAAAGGGCGGCTGGGCACGGGTAAAATTTAGGTTGTTTCTAAATGTGTCCCAACAAACAGCACCTCAGGCAGCTCAGCACCTAGACCCATTTTTTTTCTTGTGCCCAATTTAATCTCCATCAGGGCTTCTAGTATCTATGTTGTGTATCGTAGTATAAAGGTTTTACAATCTCATTCAAACCTACAATTTAGAAAGAAGCCTACAGGTAGTACATTGAGCGGAGTTCAATTCCTATGTTTCCTACTCATTCTGTGCACATCTGAATCAGGGGTTGTGATTTTTTTCTATTCTGGTCATTCTTTATTTTTCTACAAGTGTTAGTTATTTATAAAATACATTCATATTATCTAAATATATTTATTGAATGTCCTTCTTAAAATACTGTAAACTGCATTTATTTCACATATTGAGTTTCACTGGGGAGAACTTGTAACGTTGTAGGTGAGATTTCAAACAACGTTACTTTTTATCTGATTTGTCAAGAATCATACAAAACGATAAAAATATTTTATGCTCATAACAAGGCTATAACCCTGGACACCAGAAAGGAAAAAAACAAAAAAAACATTTAACACAAGGCAGCAGGGGAGTGGACAGATTTCATAAGTACCACCTAGAGGGAGAATTCAAATTCAGCTACTTTGGCCCAAAAAGTTACATTTACTTTGGACTCTCACTTCAGTAGATAATCCTGTACATGTCTACTGATATTGTATCATCCAATGGAAATACAGCAACCCCTCTAGAAATGTGCCCCTCATCTCAGCCCTGTGCGTGTCTGATTAAAATGTATTCCTCACACCCCAGCACTGTGTCCGTGTACTGAGATATGCTGCCAAACTATTACTTTATACTGTCCTGAAAAATGGAATCATTTCATATTTTAGCATAATTTATTGTTTTAGAGCAGGAATAGTGCAACACATTAACCCGAGCAGTTTCCTATATACATTATTATATACACGAACCCTTTCAGAGACAGCACATTTGTTTGCAACTAGGACACAGAATTGGATAGATCAGTTCATGCTTTTCTGTGACCAGCTATTTTAATTTAAACCATGTAGTCCAATGAGATGGATTCTGACTGCCATTCTGGGTCAAGAAGGATTTTTTCTAGTTTGTTGAAAAATTTAAAAATGCTTCAAACTGAGTTTCTAGCCTACTTTTGGATCAAGTGCAAGAAAGGCTGAAGTTGCTGGATACATGTCTCTTTTCAGTCTATGTAACTATTTAATGGGGGGGGGAGGGGGAGGGGGAGGCTGAGCACTATTCACCATCTGACTTTGGTACACTAGAAGCTGTGGACTCTACAAACAGGCTGTGTGGGATATACACATACACATGGAAGCTATCACTTTGAAAACCTTACGAAGATATAAATGGGAGACATAACCCAACCACTCAAAGGGTTAACTCGTTACAGCTAAAGCTGTCCCATAATATCATTCAAGCAGACTCTGGATGGTACTTGTTGAATGTTTGTAGAGAGACTTTTTTTGTCCATTGTGTTTCTCTAATGGCTTTCTTTTAACACACTCTCTATGGGTGCGACAGATGCGTCAGACACTGACAGCAAACCGACCAAAACAGATTTCAAACCAATCTCCACGGGGGTTCTTACATGTGCACCCTTGGTAATTTAAAACAAAATACTTGTCTGCCTTGGAGTAAATCCCCCTCCTCCTCCCCTCTTGCCACCTGCAAATTTTTCTTTTTCTGAACTTTACTTCAACAGTATGCCTTCCCAAGGTGCAATCTTCTTTCTAATCACTGTTCCTCCGCTTCCATCTGCAGCTGAGAAGTGTCTTAAGGGCCTGATAGATTCCATTTAATCATTTCAACACACACTGTTGTGTATTACGCCAATAACATCGAGATCCTGCTGCAGGGCTGCGTGCAGTGTTGCAGTGGTTATGTTTTTCTGTCTTTGCTTGAAAGAGTTGTCGCTTTGTGGTGCCAAAGTCAGAATTATCTGCCCAACATTCTGTCGCTGGAATAGTAACTCCAACTGCCAGTGGTGGCATGAACAGTGGTAGCGAGATTAATCAACAAAATTTGTGATTGCTCTCTCAGGATGGTTATTGTTAACATTGACTCACCTGTGCCTAAAAGAGGATTACAACAACAAACTATCTTCGGATATATTTTGTACTACAGGCCCGGTGGGCCGCAATGGCCGTGGGCTGAGGTCAACAGGGGAGTTCACAGGATCTCCCCTGTCGGCCCATGCAAAGCTGACACTATCCGAGTGCTGGCCCTGCCGTTTGCCTTCATGGGACAGTAGGGAGATCAAAGATCTCCCTCAACGTCTCACAGGCACTGCTATGCCGGCTGGGGAGGGAGGCAGGAGAGGACCCGGAGGAGAGGAGCCAGCAGCTCCGCCAGGTTCCTCTCGCGGAATTCTGAGCGTTGCCGTGGTTACCATGGCAACGCTCAGATCTCGCGAGAGTGAACTCTAGCCCTGCAGACCTGTTTGTTTATAGGCAGGCTAAAGCCATGGATATTCATAGCTTCTTTAACCCCTTAAGGACCAAACCTCTGGAATAAAAGGGAATCATGACATGTCACACATGTCTTGTGTTCTTAAGGGGTTAAAGGGACATTGTAGGCATCCAAACCACTTAATCTCATTGTAGTGGTCTGGGTGCAATGTCCTTGTCCCCTTACTCCTAAAATAAAACTTATCACAGTTTCTGAAAAACTGCAATAATTGCATTGCAGGGTTCAGACTGACTCTAGTGGCTAGAGTTTACTCTCACCATTGAGACCACCAGGGAAGACAGCACGGCTCTCTCCTCCATGGCTGCATGGCTCCCCTCCCCCCCCCCCAGGCTAAAGGTAAGAAGGGAGGGGGGATATAACTTTTTTGTTTTTTGTTTAAAAATAAAATAAAATACATATTTAAATAGACATTCACTCCCAGTATACTCAGACACTCCTAGCACCCCCTTACACACACACACACACACAGCACCCTCATACACACACAGCTCAAACACACACACACATATATATATATATATATATTGTATAAATTAACCCTCAGTGAGTTAACAGACTAAGACAATTAGACTCATTGAATGTGACGTCAGATGAGAACACCCTCACACACACAGCACCTCTCTTACACACACACACTGCACCCCACACACACCCCCAACACATACTATGTGCCCCTCACACATACAATACGTCTAAACATAAAATATACACTGAATCCTCTACACACACACTGCACCACCTGCACATACTACATTCCTGACATACAAACTCTGGATCCCCCATGCACACACTACATTCCTTGTAAGCAAACACATACAACATTCTCTAAACACACACTCTTTACAACCCCTACACACACTTTGTCAACTATACACACACACTTTAGCCCCTATACACACTATGCCCCCTATACACGCACACTCTCTACAGCCCCTAGCCATACAAATTACACCACAAACACAAATTAAATTGACCTATTTACACAATACCACACCACAGTCAGCTCGCTCCAAACACATGCACCATACGCTTTCCTGGTCCTTTTGTCCTCTGGTATCCCACTTATGGAGACGCCAGAGACAGGTTAAAAGCAAACACAGCACATGCATGTTATTAAATTTGCTTGTGCTACGCAGAACAAATACAGAGCATTTTTCCCATGCTTGAGCTCTTCAGCAGGGCTCTGCGCATTGAACTAACATGCTCACTTTGAGAGGGGGCGTGCTTGTCATTAGTCATGACAAAACACACCCTCTCTGGCCTCGCCCCCTTCTCAGGGGGCCGCAGTGATTGAAAAATGCCCAGGACAAATTTTTTTCCCAGTCCGGCCATGTTGTACTATATAGTAACATGTGCTACTTTGCAGAGTTATGCTGGCTTATTCTGTTACTGTAAAAGTTATAGTGGTTTCCAATTAATTTCCACCCTCCAGTGTGAGCTGTTCTGTTTCCTGAGTATTCTACAGATAGCAATAATAGGGCCATTTTGGGCTCTTTCCTAGACCTCGGTGTGTCTCTTTCCTCACAGCTCCTCTGTGTGTCTAATTCTCCCCTTCCCCAGCCCCTCTGTGTGTCTCTTGTTCCCCTTTCCCAGCCACTCTGACTCATTCTCCCCATACCCTTCCGTGTCTTTTTTCTCCCCAGCCTCTACATTTTTTTTTTTTACTCCCAACCCCTCCATGTATCTCTTTACTCCCCACCTCTCCATGTGTCTCATTCCACCCTCTCCAGTCTTCTATGTGTTTCATTACCCCATCCCTCAATGTGTTTCATTACCCCCAGCCCTCCATGTGTCTCATTAGCTTCCTCAGCCCCTCCATGTGTCTCATTAGACCCCCAGCCCTCCATGTCTCAATAGCTCCCCATGTGTCATACAGCCCCCTTGCCAGTCTTCCATGTGTCTCATTACCCCCACCCAACCCTCCATCTGTCACATTCCACCCTCTCCAGTCTTCCATGTATCTTATTCCACCCCCTCAGCCTAACATGTGTATCATTAGCCCCCCACCGCTCCATGTTTTTCAATCCATCCCCCAGCCATCCATGTGTCTTAATCCAACCCCCAGCCCTCCATGTGTCTCATTACCCTCTCAGACCTCCTTGTGTCTTATTAGCTCCCCGTCCCCTCCATATGTCCCTATACCCCCTCCCAGCCCTCCATGTGTCCATATAGTCCCCCACACAGGCCTCCACATGACCCTATAGCCCCCCTCCCAGCCCTCAATGTGTCTCATCAACCCCCTTAGCCCCCCTCATGTGTCTCATTAGCTCCCCCAGTCCTCCATGTGTCTCATTGGCCCCATTAGTCCCCTCCCAGCACTGTATGTGTCTCATTAGCCCTCCCATGTGTCTCAGTAGCCTCCTCCACGTGTCCCTATAGCACCCCTCCCAGCCCTCCTTGTGTCCCAATAGGCCTCCTCCCAGCCCTCCGTGTGTCCCATTAGCCCCCTCCCAACTCTATATGTCTCATTAGCCCTCCCATGTGTCTCAGTAGCCCCACCCCATGTGTCCTACTAGCCCCCTCCCAGCACTCCATGTATCTCTATACCTCCCTTCCAGGCCTTCATGTGTCCCTATAGCCACCCAGCCACCCCATGAAATTTCTAACCGAACTAAAAGTACCGAATGTCGTCCTAACATGAATGAACAAACTGATCTCATACTGTTAGGACGAAATTTGGTAGTTTGCCGGCGTTCTGTCTAAATAACAGGAAGTTCAGGAATAGTGAAAGCATGCATCGCAAGATCACGGAGGAAAGGGTGAGCATTGTGGAAAAATTTATCTGACGCACAGGAAGTGGGTCAGAGCGGGTCAAGCGTCGGAAAAATACATAAGACAAAGTAGTCTCTACTTTGTCTTATGTTTTAAAGAAAACTAGATTAGATAGGAAAAAAAAAGAACAGATCCCTAGAGAGGGAGAGAAGAGGAAGCGAAAGGTAAGTTCGGCATGACAGTGCCGCTTTAGCTGAGAAGCAAGCAATGAGACTTCAGAGGCATTATCTATGCACAAGAATTGCTACACTAAGATTAAGTTGTTTTAGTGCTATAGTGTCCCTTCAAGTACCGTGTAAATAAATGGCTGCTTTTCAAAGCATTAAAAAAAAAATTACAAAAATGTACATAATTCTAGTCTTTAAATATGTATAAAAAAAGTAAACATATGAGCTTTGTCTAGTTTATTTTTTAAATGTTCAGTACAACAGGGTTTGCTATTCTGATATCAACAGCCATGAGCCCTCATTATGGTCAGATTGGAGACTAATTTATGAAAATACAAATGTAATATAAAATATAAATAATAATAATAATAACGATAACGTTTGCACTTATCTGTGTAATATGACTGACCTGTGACATAACAAACATTTAATAAAATGATGATTGTAAATGAAAATATTTGGATGACCAGGAGTTTAAGTGTCCAATTTAAATCTCTAACACCCCAAGATGGTGCTCCATTTTAAGGATCCTATTGTGAGGCAGTAAAGATCCTTTTTCTGCAGGGGTTTTGACGTGTGCTTGGGATTAATCACCAAGTCAACCTCCAACTCTAAAATGTTGGTAAGTGTATAGGATAGAACTGATCCTTTATTTTTATTTTTATTTATTCCCATCAATATTTTTTTTTATTATTATTATTTTTACATCAATACTAAACGATACAGATATAAATTTAAAAAAAAGGCTTGTGCAGTCATGTATTTGATACATTAGTTATCATATGTAGAACTAATTGTTAATGGATGAAAAGGCTGAATACCTGTATAAAATTATAAGTGTTACCTTTAAGGGGCTGTGTCTGTCCTTCCTTCCAATAAACTTTACTTCTGCCATATCATCTGAGTAAGCAGAGTGTGCATGAATGAACAAGGGCCGTGGAGATTCGGTTACACTTCTCAGAGCGATTAATGACCCATCGGGTTCCACTTTAAAATCTGGACTGGAGATTTCATAGACCACCCCTTCATTGCCTTGACAGTCATCGAATAAAACTGAAAGAAAAGGTAATGGCATTGGTCATTTAATCAGCAGCAGCATTACTAATAAAATAGAAACAAAGTTTACTCCATCAAAGAATTTGGCATATTAGTTAAAGAAAGGAAAAAAATGTAACAAAATTTAGCCCAACATACATAATCACAAGGGTAAGCAAATAGAGTCACTTAGAATCATTTCAAATGTTAGAGAATTTGGTTATGAAAAGCTGTTTCTCCCAGGCAGTGAACAAATTTCTCATGGGTAAAGTGATACCTAGATCAAAACACTCCTCTCCCTCTTCCCCCTCAAAGAATGTTACTCTGTTTTATTTAGGGGCAGAGATTCCAGTTTTTGGATGCATTTGCCAGTGATGAGGATTAGTCCCCCAGTATGGGATGTGTGGAAAGAATATAGATCTTGGTAACTGTATCATGTATGGAAACTCTGACCCAGAGTAGAGAGTGATGTGTAGTTTCTGTCACTCCAAACTCCTCACCCAAAACCTAAACCTCACATTTTTAGTGATCGGGCCAACAAAAATATATGAAATAGTTTTATTGCTAGCCTAATAATACAATATAGTCTTACAGCACAATTTAAATGTTCAAGCGCTTGTCAATGCACCATTCTATATTTTGGGAATGTAGAAGAAAAAGATATTTTTCTAAGAAGCCTTGAAGAGGTGAAACGCGTAAAGTGGAACTCCTTAAGCTATTTTATATTGCTTTTATTTGTTTTTTTGTATGGTAAATGAATAGTGTATTTTAGATTTATACTTTTATTTTTCCATCTACTACTTCCTGGCATCACCCTATTCCTAGGTGGGGATTATACCACCAAAGCTGTATATACCAGAGCAAGTTCTGCTCTGGTAAATGTGAGTACATTACTTTATTTTTTACTCCATATTCACAAATGTTTATTGCACCATTGGAACATCCTTTTTTGTATTTACTCCTATACATGTTCTGCATACTGCACTACATTTGAACCATTTGGGACGCCCATATCATCACATATCCTCAGACGGGGATCGTTCTGTCCATGCACTGAAACAACTGAGCTCTGAGATAGCTCAATCAAATGTGAGTGAAATCACATAAGATCACACATCACTCATACATTGTACATACTGTACTGCACTATTATTATTTCTCTTGTTCTTTTTGAGGTCTAATGTGTAAATATAACCTTAAGAGACCTGTGTACGTATCACGTTTTGTACATAATCTTTGGGCGCGGTTTCTCTTTTTTCCAAGTTATATTTTGGGAATCTATGAGTTATAAGAGGATAATAGGACTTAGGCTGACTGCATCGCACAATATTGTGATAAGAGTCAGGAAATCAGAATCCAGTGATCTTTAATAATATCACAATGCACCTGGGAAGGTAAAATTAACAGATGGATTCTCTATCCCAGGGGTAGACAACCTTTTAGTAGTACTGTGCCAAAACAAGATCTTGAAGTCTCTTGGCATGTCGGTCCTATTTAAAAAAAAATTAAAAAATTATGTGTATATGTTGCTGAATTGTGCTTGTGGGTGCTGCGGTTCCTTTGTAACATTGCATTTGTGCTTGTGTAATTGTGTGTCTGGATGGTATGTCACATTGTGTTTGTTGATGTGTGTATGTTTGGGATTGCTTGTTGTATTGCATGTGAAGGGATGCTTGTGGAGTTGTGTGCGTGTATGTGGATTGTCATTGATGTTGTGTTTGTGTGGTCTGTGTTTGAGTGTGGGCTGTTCGTATTATTTGAATGAGGGGGAGGCTTCTTTGGGAGAGTATAAGGGATAGCAATATTTTAAACCTGATCTAAGCCTCTACCATGGCTTGTTTATCAGTTAATTTCAAAATCTCCATCTCCATGTCCAATTCCTACTGCTCCCTGAAAAGAGTGTGACTGTTCTAATTAAATTGAGTGATATATGATATTCAGATCATAAAGGATGTAATGACAAGGCAATTAGGACTCCATTCCGGAAGGGTAAAAGATTTAAGGAGTAAACAAGAAAAAAGCATTTGTCAATCCAATTTTCTTTGTTTTTGTTAAGTAATATGTAGATGTTGTACAGTAGTGTACAGTTACTGTTCTAGTAAGAATTAAAGCCGTGCACTTAGAATATAGTTTAGGTAATCGTATTTAGAATTATAAAATGAGGATGCATTGTCTGCCCATGCACCTCCTGTGTCCCTCGATCACAATGTCCAGAATATTAGTTTCCTTTGCTATATAATACAGCTGTATCAGACATCATAGATAGCTTTCCTCCCTCAAGTGTTGTTACTCAAGTGCACTATGTACTAAGAGAGCACTGTTATGCAATGTTTTCAGAGATCACGCACGGTCCATGCTTTCTTTATGCATGTGATTCTGTTTCCGTGCCTTTTGTATACCATCCATATCTCTGCAATATGTACGTTTTATCCATTCTAAATAAAAAATGAGAGAACAAATGTTAAATACTTCTTTTTTAAATTATGACACTGCCATTAAAAAGCACAGAAGCATCTTAAACGATTGACCCAGTTCTTGATCTGGGCGTAGCTCCTAGTGACAGAGTGCATAGCCTCTGGGTTTATAGTTATAGCCGACACTTCAAACGTTCGAGGTCAGAGCTGCATCACCCTCCCACCACTCCTCATTATTAACTCCTTTCTCTCTACATTTCTTCATGGTGGGCCCTCTTTATTTACAGGCCTACCTCATCGTCGGTTCCGGCACACCACAACCGACTTGCTCTTTTAATACCATCTTACACTTATTAGTGTTTTGTTTCTTCTGTACTATCATGAGCCCTTACCACAAATATATATATATGTTTATACTGTGCTTACCACAAGAGCGCACTAATATATGTATATACATAAACAAATTTGTAATATAGCTAATAATCTAATATATAAATAATTACAACTAATCAGTTAGTCAGCTTGTATCTGCTGTCAAAATCCAGGATTCTAGATACGCAAGTAGCATTTTCTAGAAATGATTACTATGAAGAGGGTATTTTTTGGATATGGAGAGATTAAGCGTAGTGGATTGTAACACCCAGTAGAAGAGTTAAAATTTACAGAAAACATTTTGTAAAGCGAATAAATGATCACTTCTCTCCCCCCGCCAATAATGGCTGTTTTTTATGTGCTAATGCATTCTTAGAGTCAGAAATACATTATGACAGTTTTGCAGGAGGAATGTAGCATTTAATTGTAGTGACAGTTATGTGGTGTAGGAGGAATTATGTGCCTCTCAGTAATCACAATAATAATAGAATATGACATACTGTGCTTAGTACAAAGAGCGCACTGTTTCACCAGCGACGTAAACGCTTTGGTGGCCTTAATGCTTTTTACTCAGAACTATGCATGGGCTAAAACCTTTTGCTGGAAAGTCATTAATTGGAAATTCTGGTATACGGGTACAGACAGAGCTGCAGTAATTGCTCTTTTAGAGAGAAAATGCACAGGGCAGGGGTGCATATTTATTACTGCGGCCCTGCAATTTGCAGCTATAGTTTATAGCTAGAGGAAGTGATGAAGATAGCTCTAAAATGAGTGAGTTTTGCTTCTTATCTTACTTAATGAGTGGGAACGAATGCATGATTAATTCCTTAATTAGAGCCTTGTCCCCACTCTGCTGTATTATCCCATCATACGTATTCCATTTATTTTAATGGAAGAAGAGAAAGGAATAAGTAAGGCTCCATTGTAGCTCTATAAAGAGCCCTTTCCCTGGCCATGTGGAGGAACCTCTACTGCAGTGAGGGCTAGCCTTGGCACCTCATAGGCTATTGCATACACTTCCCAATAACAGACTGAGCATCACAAATCATGTCATTCACAAAGAGCTGGTGCAGAACGGTGAGCTCTGCATCTGGACGGACCCACACTATGTAAAACAACCAAGAATATTGACAGCGCAGTTGGCCAAACGATAGATCACCTAGCTGTTGCAGATCCACAACACGCCTGACACTTCGCTAGACTTCATAAGAACTAGAGGGATACTTTGTGGCTGCTTCTGGTCTATTGAGAGTTCTGCATCTCTAAACACCCAGTCTGCTAAATATTTTCACCATCATAAATACCGGACTTTAACATATCCAAATCATTGCATTTCTGCAAGATCACTTCTCTTTTAAAATCAATTTCTCCATAGACACCTCCGCCCCAAACACAAACTAAAATCCAACTATCGGTAAAAGTTTTTTTGTTTTTTTCTGTCTGCAGGCATTGCAAACCCTCCCCTTCTAACCCCGCCCAGACTTTCTGTGGCTGTCCAATCACAGACTTCCCAATGCAGCTCAATGCGAAGTCTTTGCAAGGCAGGTGCTCTGGGCAATTGCTGCCTCCTGAGTTTATCTCCACTGAGCTACACAAACCAGGAAGTAACAGCACCAATTGTCTAATTGACAGCCAGGAGGATGTAACATGATTAATTTCTAAAAGTGAAAATTTCTATTGAAATCTACACTTTCTGTAAAAATGAAAAAAAAAAAAAAGAGAAAAATCTCTTCACAAATAAATAATTTCAGCAAGCTAAAGTGCTTTAGGCATCTGGCGTGTCCCTTTAAGTTCACAGAACTTAGAGAGGTGAACATAAAAGGTAGACCAAGACTGTCAGCATGGACAATCCTGTTTTTTAGTGTTAGGGGCTAATTTGAGCTGTGCATTTGTTAAATGGCTGGATTATTAAATTCCAGAAAAATGTCTTAAAAAACAGATAATTTTACACAGCATTACCTGTAATATGGAAAAGTCAAGATTATAAAAACAACGAAACTTTTTATAAAGAAACACATTTTTTTTTTTAAACCAAAAGTATTTGTGGTTGTTACTGGTGTTCTCACACCACGTTATAAACCAGCCTCTGAGAATCGCAACGATATTAAGAGATTGGCACGTGACTAAAATATAACTTCAGTCAAATTATATTCTGCTAATCTAATGAATAGTTTTCATCTCCGAAGCACGAGATAACACAATCGCGCCTTCTCATAAAGCGTCTATTAAACCCAGCATAATGCTTGATGTATTAGGATAATATAGCTTGCAAAATTATATTGTTTATTAATAAATGTAATTCAAGGATTTAAAGTGAAAATCTGCCAGCTTCAGATTAAAATATACTGGCTTCAAAAGTGCAATAACATCAACAATCACAGACAGCTGGATATTATCAGACAGTGAGACCAACATGTCAATACCAAGACAAAATGCTTTATCTTAACTATTCTCTGCTTCTATCCCATGTAAATAAATAAAACATCCCATTCCTCCCATTCCTCCTCCAGATGAAAGACATGGTCATGTTATCCCACATATAGCACTGATGGAGAATTTGCAAGGCACACAATATTCTTTATGAAGGGAGCTCAACTTTCCATTAAGATGGTGCGTTATTACATCCCTATGTCACACAGAAGAGGTGTTGCACGCAGTTTCTGATGGATTGTCCCTTTAAAATAAAATGGCAGAGAAGATGTTATGCGCAATTCACAGACTGTTTGCCAGTTTTCAAGCCACAAAAGGGGGGTGGGGGAGTCATTCACAAATTATTACAGAATTTAGTGGTGTCTGGTTGATAAATGATGGCAGTGTCTCTGTATTTACAAGGTAGAAGTGGGTTGTATAGGAATGTATAAATTACTGACTAACATCAGGATTTTATTATTGCGTGTAAACAGTGAAATAGATTATAATATTATATTCCAATATTAGACTTTTACATTTTGGATTTTTTTTATTTGCATTCACTTGTATTTCATGATTGGTATAATCCTATTTTTGTTTTTGGGGGAAAAGTGCATATTCCAGGATTAATACTTTTAATGTGGACCCATGATGGACCTCAGCCTATAAACAAAATAAAAAGGAAAAAAAAGAATGTATGAGGAGAGTCAAACTGATCACGCACAATGTTCCTCTTTTAAAAGTCTTGCTCTCTTTTCTGGTGACTAATTTTTCATCAAATGTCTAGTTGATTTATTTTCATTAGTGACCTGCAAATGAACATCATTATCATGTTCAATCAGCCATGCGAGTAACAACCATGTCCACATAAAAGGGCAGCGAAAAAGTATATGCGTTTATCTAAAGACGTCTCCACACCCGGCAATGCTCACAAAATACCGCTGACACACTTAACCTCTGTGCCATGGAGGCTAAATTAGGGTTTTAGGTGTTGCATTTGGAATCAGATTAAGACTTTTATTTTATTTTATTTATTTATTTTTAATCTTCATTAATCAAGGTTTTTAAAACAATATATAAAGATATAGGTTAAGATTGGAAAGTAGAAGCACACATAGTTAGAAATCACAACTTAGATGTTGCTTAATACAAAGTCATAGTTTGGTGTAAAGGAAAACTATTGGTTTCTATCTAAAATAAGAAACCTGTTCTAGGCTCATTTCAGTTTACCTGAAGGAATAAGAACATTTTCTACTAATGTGATTCTAGGGAAGGGGCTGTTTGGTAAAGATTTGGTTATGGGGAGAAGGGGAAGGGGAGTGGGAAGAGAGTGAGGGGGTATGTAAGATAATTTGAGAGGGTTTTAGCAGCATTGAATAGATGTCTGTATGTGGAAATTATCTCACTTGTGTGGTGCACTGTTGAAGCAGAATAGATTCAGGGTTGATTGGTGGTGCTTCTGCCATAATCTTGCTTGTCTCTCCCTGAACTAATCTCTTTGTTTGCAGTTCCACCACAAATGCAGCAAGGTTCCGTCACTCTCCCAGCCGACCGGCAGCATTCTCTTGGTACTGATGGATAGAATTTGTTCAGGAACACCAAAGTTCTGTACCATCTTACAGTCATTAATTTGTAGATCATTTCTTGAATCTTAGAGTCTAGTGAGGATTTATGAGTTAACAGAAACAAACTCCCACTGCTTATCATAAAACAACCTCCAGAGTTCCTCCCAGATGGCAGTGAATTGTAGGGGTGGGGAAGTCATTACATTCCAGAGAAGCTTGTAGAGTCAAGATACCTCTACCCAAGTGTTCACCTGACACAACTGCTAAAGAGCATGTGAGCTTCCTGTGTATGCATTGTGTGTCAGGCACAGGGCCCTATAGTAGTGTTGCAAATTAAGGTATCTGTACTGTTCTAGTTGGGTGGGCGCTCTTCACTCCAAAAGGGATACTATTGGTTTTATGTCATTTACTTGGCAAAGATCATTCAGTGGTTAACCTCCCTCATTTAGAGACCCAGCCCCCCAGAACAGATCCCTGGTGCCTCCGGGTTTTGAGTTATCGGAAGCATTGGGCCCGGCATTGTTCTGAAATCCATTTTAAAAACAGAGAGAACTCCACACTTGTAGAGTGGCTCCATTTGTGAAGTGTTCTCTGAATGTTGGGGGCCCAGTGTTTCCTATCAAGCCAGACCAATGCTGGCAGGGAGTCCCCTGATTCCTCAAGTTTCAAGACTGCACATATAGGGTTACTCCAGACTTTCCCTCTCCCCTCCACCTTTTTTTTTCTTTTCTCTCCCTTTTTCCCCCCTAACCACTTATTCCCTGACATTTACTCTACTCGTATCATTCACCTGCATTTGGCTACTACCCCTCAAGGTTACACAGAGCTCTATAATATGGTATAGAGTGGATTGAGACCCAGACAATGTTTCCTCACATAGGATATCTGTTCTAAGTTTTGGGACTTGAGAGTCCTTATCAGTGTTTCTGAAAACAACTAGGGTCTACATACCCATGTTCTAATGTATCTTCTCACACATGTTTTACCACTTAACTATGCTGATAAGGATCTGTGAGTCGTAATATGTCTATCTTATTCATGCATACTGTTGAAAAATAAAATAAAAATCTTATTCACAACAAAAAAAAAGTTACAAGGTTGCAAGTTAGGGTGGTTGAGGTACCAATCATTGACTTGCAGCAGGTGTATAGCGTTGTAGAAGTGTGTTAGAACGGTAAATCCACCCGCCTCTGGATTAAGGGAGACACAAAGTGTCAGTCTTAAATCTAATCCGACCTCCCAGATTAGGATTTAATTAGACCCTTGTTGGCGTTAAAAATTACAGCATTAAATGTAAACACAGTGTTATGTATAAATAGCCATTTTTGGGCAAAACTGTGTCAGTGAAGCAATCACTAGGGAAACTAACTAAATGTTCCTGTTGATTGCTTTATGGCTAAAACAATCACCCTGGATACCAATGGAAAGTTCCTGCTGATTGCACTACAGCTGATACAATCACCATGGATACCAATGGAATGTCCCTGCTGATTGCTCTACAGCTGCAACAATCACCATATAAACTAATGGAATGTCCCTGCTGATTGCTCTACAGCTGAAACAATCACCATGGAAACCAATGGAATGTTCCTGCTGATTGCTCTACAGCTGAAACAATCACCATGGAAACCAATGGAATGTCCCTGCTGATTGCTCTACAGCTGAAACAATCACCATGGAAACCAATGGAATGTTCCTGCTGATTGCTCTACAGCTGAAACAATCACCATGGAAACCAATGGAATGTTCCTGCTGATTGCTCTACAGCTGAAACAATCACCATGGAAACCAATGGAATGTTCCTGCTGATTGCTCTACAAATGGGGAAACCAATGGAATGTTCCTGCTGATTGCTCTACAGCTGAAACAATCACCATGGAAACCAATGGAATGTCCCCGCTGATTGCTCTACAGCTGAAACAATCACCATGGAAACCAATGGAATGTCCCTACTTTCTGGCTAAACGCTGGAAACCAATGGTGTTCTGGTGCTCACGATACCATGGAAACCAATGGAATGTTCCTGCTGATTGCTCTACAGCTGAAACAATCACCATGGAAACCAATGGAATGTTCCTGCTGATTGCTCTACAGCTGAAACAATCACCATGGAAACCAATGGAATGTCCCTGCTGATTGCTCTACAGCTGAAACAATCACCATGGAAACCAATGGAATGTTCCTGCTGATTGCTCTACAGCTGAAACAATCACCATGGAAACCAATGAAATGTTTCTTCTGTAAACTTTCATAGAGAAAAAAAAAAGATGTAGAATAATAGCCAATTAATAGAACGTTTCCAATTCAAGACACAAAATAAAAATAGATAAAATAAATATTACAGTGGCTGATCCACTATTACAGTTCCCTTTAATGTGTAAAATGTATAAAACAAAATAAAAAACTAAATCTGTTAGTTGCAGAGACTATCTTCAAGGTGTCTGTAGATGCAATAAATTTGTTATTTGTCCAGTGTGAGGCTAATAATAATAATAATAATAATAATAATTATGCCATCTGTGTGAGCTATCTTACTCACACAAGAGTATGACGACTGAAAATTCAGTTTGTTTCTGGATATAGATGTTTACTTCAGACTTATATGAGCGTTATTCAATAAAATTCCTTAAAAATGAAACGCCAAAGAACAGCATTTATTGGTAAACACACACAATCCTGCGGGATTTCTTTATGTAAATAAACTGTCATCTGTAAGTGTCAAAATACAGAGAAATGCAATCACTCAGAGGAAATTACCTCCTCTCTTATAAAAGAGAAAATGAAATTGCCAGCACCTCTCCTCAATGATTGTGGAGTAACAAATTAATTTCAAAATCTACTCTCGTTTAACCAATTAGCTCTGGGTCACTTTTTCCAAGCTCACAATTAAAACGATTTGTCTTTGAGGTCTCTTTTATGTTGGGTAATCTGTCATTTTGCTTGCAATCTCTATTACTGGAACATTTTTCTCATCCCTAAGATAGAAATTATGTGCAGCCATGGGAGATGGACCATGTGTGAACACTGAAGATAACCTAGAATATAAGAAGATAATAACACTGAAGATAACCTAGAATATAAGAAGATAATAACACTGAAGATAACCTAGAATATAAGAAGATAATAACACTGAAGATAACCTAGAATATAAGAAGATAATAACACTGAAGATAACCTAGAATATAAGAAGATAATAACACTGAAGATAACCTAGAATATAGGAAGATAATAACACTGAAGATAACCTAGAATATAGGAAGATAATAACACTGAAGATAACCTAGAATATAGGAAGATAATAACACTGAAGATAACCTAGAATATAAGAAGATAATAACACTGAAGATAACCTAGAATATAGGAAGATAATAACACTGAAGATAACCTAGAATATAAAGAAGATAATAACACTGAAGATAACCTAGAATATAGGAAGATAATAACACTGAAGATAACCTAGAATATAAGAAGATAATAACACTGAAGATAACCTAGAATATAGGAAGATAATAACACTGAAGATAACCTAGAATATAAGAAGATAATAACACTGAAGATAACCTAGAATATAGGAAGATAATAACACTGAAGATAACCTAGAATATAGGAAGATAATAACACTGAAGATAACCTAGAATATAAGAAGATAATAACACTGAAGATAACCTAGAATATAAGAAGATAATAACACTGAAGATAACCTAGAATATAAGAAGATAATAACACTGAAGATAACCTAGAATATAAGAAGATAATAACACTGAAGATAACCTAGAATATAAGAAGATAATAACACTGAAGATAACCTAGAATATAAGAAGATAATAACACTGAAGATAACCTAGAATATAGGAAGATAATAACACTGAAGATAACCTAGAATATAAGAAGATAATAACACTGAAGATAACCTAGAATATAAGAAGATAATAACACTGAAGATAACCTAGAATATAAGAAGATAATAACACTGAAGATAACCTAGAATATAAGAAGATAATAACACTGAAGATAACCTAGAATATAGGAAGATAATAACACTGAAGATAACCTAGAATATAGGATAATAACACTGAAGATAACCTAGAATATAAGAAGATAATAACACTGAAGATAACCTAGAATATAGGAAGATAATAACACTGAAGATAACCTAGAATATAAGAAGATAATAACACTGAAGATAACCTAGAATATAAGAAGATAATAACACTGAAGATAACCTAGAATATAAGAAGATAATAACACTGAAGATAACCTAGAATATAGGAAGATAATAACACTGAAGATAACCTAGAATATAAGAAGATAATAACACTGAAGATAACCTAGAATATAGGAAGATAATAACACTGAAGATAACCTAGAATATAAGAAGATAATAACACTGAAGATAACCTAGAATATAAGAAGATAATAACACTGAAGATAACCTAGAATATAAGAAGATAATAACACTGAAGATAACCTAGAATATAAGAAGATAATAACACTGAAGATAACCTAGAATATAAGAAGATAATAACACTGAAGATAACCTAGAATATAGGAAGATAATAACACTGAAGATAACCTAGAATATAAGAAGATAATAACACTGAAGATAACCTAGAATATAAGAAGATAATAACACTGAAGATAACCTAGAATATAAGAAGATAATAACACTGAAGATAATAAAATATAAGAATAAGGAATCCAAAAAAAAAATTAGATGAAAGTATCCCCCTTATTTTTGATTATACATCCAATCATAATGATTTACAAAAAATAGTAAAAAAAAAAAAAAAATTGGCACATTTTACTCCAGGTTCAAGATTTAAAAGATATTTTGGGACCTAAACCAAGGATAATTTTAGAGGGGAAAAAAACCTGGAACAATCATTAACTACAAGCTTTTTAGACAAACCAAAGATTTTAAAAAATAATTTTATGGACTCAAAGGGGTTATTTTATTATGGATCATGTATGGGGCGCAAAACAACCATAAAAAATAATTCTAGAAAAAATGAGAGTTTTAGATCCTTTAATATCAATAAGGAATATAAAATAAATAGTTTAATTACGTGCAATACTAAGTCTGTAATCTACCTCCTATCGTGCCCCTGTGGACACCAATATGTAGGTAGGACCACTAGACCGCTGAAAATAAGGATAAGAGAGCACATTGGGAACATTAAAAGAACATTTCAAAACCACAATGTTTCAAAGCATTTTGCAGACTTTCACAATGGAGATGCAAAACAATTATAATTTTGTGGTATTGAAAAGGTATCCACACATTGGAGAGGTGGTGATATCTGTTATAACTCGAATAAAAAAAAGAAATGGAATGGATCTTTAACCTCAACACTATTACCCCAGTGGGCTTGAATGTAGATTTTGAGGTCAACCAATTCATTTAATAATTGTAGTATATATACATGATTTTTAAGTAACCTTGAACCTTATTTTTTTCCAAAATTATTTTATTATGTTATAACCCAATATTTTATTTTCCCAATTATTATGATCTGAAGTATTTATTCCGTTTCTCTTTTAATCTTTTCTCTGCACTTTATTATGTATTCTGGATGTCATTTAATATGGCTAATTCATTAATATGACATATAATACATGGTATGTTTTTAAGTCGTGTCATTCTTTTAAATATACGTTGCTAAAATGTATGACATTAAAATTTGTATTTTTTTAGATTATTTATCCCAATATAGGGGATTTTCTTGCTATTATTTACCCATAACAAAAATGGACGATATTTGAACTCCTAATAGCGTTAGTACGCTTAGTTGAATGAACGGACACTGTTTCTGGAAATGACGTCAGTACGCACTGACGCACCGTAATTCCGTAGACTTCCGGAAGTGACGTCAGCTAACCCCCCGAACCCAGAAGACATTGTGAATTAAAGCGGGAAGACGAAAGATCCGGATATAAGAGGAAGACGCAGACAGACAGTAGATATGCACTTGAAAAAGACTCATCATAGAGTTGAAACGCGTTGTGCTTAATAACTTTTGATTTTTATCTTGCAGATTTTTTTCCTGCAATATATGTATGCCCAATAAATAGTATTTTTCCTTTTCTAAAAGTTTGGAAAATCACTTCTTGGGAAAAAGCAGTTCCAGTAATCCGGAGGTGTCTTTATGATGAGTGTGAAAGTCTGAGCCTGCTATTTAAAGGCTCAGCACTATGCAAGTTGATCTAACTTATATTTAAACATTGTAATAGCTATTTACAAATTACACTATGTATTGCACTTTATGTTTTTCTACAGAAAAGTGAACACTGCCATTTACCAACGCTGAAAGTGGTAGTAAAGTGCTTCCCCTGTGTGTTTGCTCTCACCTATCTATTTTTTTGTTTTACTGAAGATAACCTAACACTCGCTAAGAAGACGGGAAAGGGTTAACACTGAGTGGTATGGTTTGGAACTTCTGAATTTCAATATTCCTGAGATTTGACAATTAATGACTGTAAGGCATAGATTTAAAATATATAAAAAAAAAAATTTAAAAAAAAACAAAAACAAAACAAGGCTAAAGCACTCTATAGCAGTGAACTCCACACTCATAAAGTGGCTCCATTCGTGAGGAGTTCTCTGAATATTTTCCCACCATATCTGATTCCTGCTGTTGAAGCTCAGTGTGCCGGCAATTGCTAAACCCGTCGCAACCCTAATTAACGAATCCTTGGTGTCTGGATACATACCCAAACTTTGGAAGACTGCGAGAGTAGTGCCTATCCATAAAAGTGGTGACACGACTTTGCTTTCTAACTATCGCCCAATGTTATTGCTCCCAGTATTGTCAAAAATCTTATAACAATGTGTCCATACGCAACTATGTGAGTATTACCAACAATCAAACTATCTGACCCCTGATCAATCAGGCTTTTGCCCGAATCACTCCACTACAACTGCCCTCTTAAAAGTTTGCAATTACATCCAAACTGGCATGGAACAAGGAGACCTAACTGGAGCTATTTTCCTTGATTTTGCAAAGGCCCTTGACACAGTAGACTATGGCATTCTACTGCACAAACGCAAAACCTCAGGTATTGGTAATCGTCTGCTAACCTGGTTTCGATCATATGTATCGGATCGATCACAATATGTGTCCTTTCTGACAGGGACTCCCTCTCCCAGTCACGTGTGGTGTTCCCCAAGGCTCCATACCTGGCCCCCTACTAATCACATTATTTATAAATGATGTGCCTAATGTCTGCAAAACCTCAAACGTACACATGTACGCAGATGACACAGTAATCTATGCAAGCAAATCCAATCTTGAGGCCGTGCTCCAAGGCCAGTTCACAGAGGTAGAAAAGTTGATCACAAAAAAACAAACTTTTCCTAAACACTGACAAAACTGTCACAATGATCTTTGGAACAGTACCTAAACTACACAAATTACACAAGTCCCACCTATCCATCAAAACAAATTCAAATAGCACACTGAACGCAGTCCACTCTTTCAAGTACTTGGTTATGTTGTTAGACCCCAATCTATCTTGTGGCCTCCACATAGAAAAACTTGCATCTAAACTTTATCCAAAACCAGGTGCCCTGTACAGAAACAAATCCTGCCTAAGCCCTACAGTAAAGGAAAAGATTGTACAGCAAATGCTGATGCCAATCATTGATTATGGGGATGTAGTATATGCATCTGCACCACAATCCCACATTAAGAAACTCAATACATTGTATAACTCGTTCTGCCGATTTGTGCTACAATGTAATTACAGGACCCACCATTGTGACATGCTAAAAGAACTAAACTGTCTGTCGCTGGAATCCAGAGGCACCCTTCATCTTTCCAGCCTTGTGTTTAAGAGCTTTTCTGGGAAGCTCCCACCCTACCTGAGCAGAATGTTCTCCCCGGCTGTTCCTATCTCCTATAACCTCCGATCCAGTACCAGCACTTTATTTAATCTACCTCAATACAAAAAGAAAGTGGCTCGATTCTCCTTCTCCTACAGAGCACCGCAATTAGGAACGACCTCCCACACACTTTCAAATCTTCCCCAAGCCTAAAGTCCTTTAAGAGATCCATCTCTACATATCTCTACAGAATGCACCTGTCATGCATGATTATGTTTCTTACCTGTTCTATGTTAAATTTGTATATATTGTTTTTTTCTATTTTATTGTACCCTATTGTATCAATGCAATGTTTTGTGGACCCAGGACATACTTGAAAAGGAGAGAAATCTCAATGTATCCTTCCTGGTAAACTATTTTATAAATAAATAAATACATTTCCAAACTTTTTTTTTAACCAAGGCACACTTTATCACGATAACGCTTTCCAAGGTGCCTCTATGTTTACCTTTGTCAGCAGGTTATAAATGTCACAGGTTTTGCAGCCTCACTAGAGAGTTATACAACATGTGTAGAATATAATTCTAGGTGAATGGACTTATTAGTTTTAATAAATAGCACTTGGCATAACTTGATGCATTGATAAAATCCAAAATGCAATGTTGCAGGAAATAGAACAATGATAAACACTGATTTCTATTAAAGGTTTGCTCTTGGCACCATCACAACTTTGCACTTCCCTGAGCCAACTTGCAGCTCAGATCCATGGAATATTATTGTTGACATTGACTTACAAATGGGCCAACATGCTCACTAAAAGTCCTTCTTATTTTACTTTTCAGTCTCTCTCCACCCCCGCCTTGTTTTTCTCTTTTCTTTTTTTTGGGGGGTGGGGGCTAGGGGGGAGTATCTGTTATCTTCTCGTTTTGAAATTATCAGAAGTTTACTAATGGTTACAAAATTGAATAATCTCCATTTGAATATTGACTCACACACCAAGATCAGACTGGATAGACTGCAGAGAACAATGTCATTAAAAGTGCACCATGTAATCTAGCTGTACACAGACACTCACAGAGCTGTTCCCATTCACTTCAAACATTGCCTTTCATACTTCAAAAAAAGACAGACTCTGGCATGCTCTACAAAGGAACTGCCGCAGGGGCGAGTAAGCAGTGTCAGTCAAGAACGTTTAGGAGAATTTGAAATGTGTTTTTTATATACAGAGAGAGTCCTGTCAGATCAATAAAGTTTATTTTGTTCTCCTCTATGCATATTAATAAGCACTATATAGAGATATGTTAGAGAGACTGACTAATTTACAGATGCTCCCTTGTCGTAACGAACATATAATGTGATTTCTCTAGACACAATGTTTGTAAATGTATGTATAATCATATAATGTGACAAAACCCCCATTATTTTTGCCTAGATTAGGTGTTTTAAAAAAAACCAAAATCTTTCAACATTGAAGTTGCTGTTTAGTGGATAGGTGAGTGCGCTGGATCTTGTGTATTGTATAATTTGGCCCCCAGCAGCACCCCCATGTATGCATGTTCAGGTGAGTGCAGCCAACCCCCCCTTGTTTCATATTATATATATATATATATATATATACATACACATACATATATCTATATATATACAGTTGCAAGAAAAAGTATGTGAACCCTTTGGAATGATATGGATTTCTGCACAAATTGGTCATAAAATGTGATCTGATCATCATCTAAGTCACAACAATAGACAATCACAGTCTGCTTAAACTAATAACACACAAAGAATGAAATGTTGCCATCTTTTTATTGAACACACCATGTAAACATTCACACACACACACACTTCTTCCCCATACACACATTGCCCAAACTGCACCCCGATACACACACTACCCCCACTGTACCCTCATACTCATCACACTTCTCCCCCATACACACACAACCCCCACTGCACCCCTATACACACAATGTCCCCACTATACCCCCATACACACTTCTCCCCCATACACACTGCCCAGACTACACCCCCATACACACACTGCCCCACTGTACCCCCATGCACCGCCATACACACAGTACTCTTCCACACAAACACTGCACCTACCAGACACACACTGTCCCCACTGCACTCCCATACACACACTGCCCCCACTGCACTCCCATACACACACTGCCCCACTACACCCTCATACACACACTGCCCCCACCGCACTCCCATACACACACTGCCCCCACTACACCCTCATACACACACTGGCCCCATACACACAGTGTTCCCACTGCACCCCATATATACACTGCACTCCCATGCACACACTACAGCACTCACACAAACACACACTGCCCCTCCTACACACAGTGCTCCCACTGCCTCACATACATATACACACACACACACTTACCTACCTACCTACCTAGAGGCCCTATCCCCATACTACAGCCCCTATCCTGACAGACCCCAGGTAAATTATCATACTGTTCTTAAACGGTTTGACTATTTACTCTGGGAGGGCACCAGGGCACTCATGGCACCATAACCACTACAGGGAGCTGTTTCTTTAAATAATCCATGAGTGCCCCTCCTGAGATAAGGCTCTGGATCCGCCAGTGGGTAGGAGGGAGCAAAGAGCTGAGAGATGCCCTAAGCTATGCTTACACTGAGAGATTTAATGAGCCTGTCACACGCCTGTGAGATAAACAGCTTCTACAAACTGCCACACGCCCCATTTACAGGTGGATGTTGGCAATAATTAAGTAAATCATTAATAAAATGTGCAAAGCTAGAATGCATATGTGTTTGTTTTTTTCTTTTTTTTCTTTTTTCCAATTTTACCATTAACCTTAGAAGAAATGCAAAATGTACCCTTCCATTATATAATATGATAATACTATGTTTGGAATGTTTAATGATTTGTGTAATATTATTTAAAATTCTGATTGAAAGGTGCCAAAGGAATGCTGTGACCCCCAAAGATATTCACATTGCATTGCCGCAGTAATGACGTGTTCTTGGAAATGCTACAGTCTCACTGTAGTCCTTGCAAGAGAACCAGCGTGAACACTGCTTCTGAGCATTTTTTTTAATCTCTAGTTTTTGGCTACATCTATCTGTGGGTCACGATAATCATTATTGAGGGTATTGCGGCAGAAACGTTGTTTTTGTTATGGTGTCCAGTGCCATATGTAGCTTTAATAAAGATCGTCATTTTATTCACATGTTTGATGTTTAGCAGAGGAGCGGCTTTGCTGAGTTTTGGTGCTCCACCACAGATAGTGATTTGTTGTAACTAATGTCTAATCCCTGGCACACATGCCCATCAACATTCTTCATATCCTGGTGCTCTAACTCTCTAAAAGTGGAGACTCACGAAAGTAGAGAAGTGAGATATGTAACAAAGAAAGTAAAGATTTCAATCTGCCTTCTCAATCCACACTGCAAGATTACAATTATCTGGACAATATACCTCTCCCCTTGTCACTGGGCAGCATGTACTGTGGTGGGTTATGGAGCACATGCATTGGTTCATGGAAAGTGAGACGAAGGGACTTCGTGATATGTATAATTTTCTTTTATATTAATTTCTAAACAATGTGATGGAAACATTCCAGATGATTAATCAGCAAAAACCAAGGACGAAAATATAACGAAAAGGAATAAGCATCCACTCGGGGTCCACCAGACGTTTCCTTAGATTTGAGCCAATATGTTTAATCTAATCTTTTCTTGCCTTCTGTGATCTGCTCTCTCATAAAGCATACTACTTCCCCAGCAAGTATTGCCATTCCAAGTTAATATTTTTAGATCAAAACTGTTTTATTTCATGCTGCCAATCAGCAGCTATCTCTGTGCAGTTTGATGGCTTTTGACACATGCAAAGGTCAAGCGAACAATGAAGTAATGCTGGTGTGTGTTTTATACATTATATTCAGGGTATTTTAAACTTCACTAGCGGTTTTAAAAGTACACCATCTACTTTGTGTACTTGATCTTTCCTTTTATTGTCATTTTTTATAATGCATCCACCATTACAATTCATAGGATATTAAATTCTTCCATTACAGAAGCAAAACCTTTGTGTCTCATCTTTGGCATTTGATTCCCTGAAGAAACAGTAAAACGTGGAAGCTGAAATTTCATTCTGTGTTTGGGAATTAAAATATAGATTTGCCGGGTACTGACTGACCTTATTTATGGGATTGCAATAATATTAGATTGATCTGACTAATTGGCTTCACACCCTGAATTATCATAATAATAAGGTTTGTTATAGCTTTTAAAAAGTATGCTGGTAAAATATTTAACAAGAGCCCTAAACCTTTTGTTCTGCTCTGGATCTGACATTGTTGCAATGCCTTAAAGTCTTTTAAAATTACTTTCTGTTTCTTCATTTGTTTTAAACACATGGTAAATGTTCTTGTTCCTGAGGAGTAAGCGAAGAGATTCCCAGAGGTACTCTGTGTACAGATTTTAAATCACACATCATGGGTATATTTATGCATGAGCTTCAATCAAATCAGTGGACCTTCTGTCTGTGATTCACTGTGCTAGTAAAATCAATCAATAAATGAACACTGAGATCCACAGCCTAGCCAGTATACATCTCCCAAAACAATCCCAATTTCGGTGGGGCAGTGGCCTCCATGGCTTTTAGAAATTACACCTAGGGTATGTGTACACATGCTTTCATAGAACACATTTATCTTCGTAGCTATATGCACCTGTGACGGCTACACATAGTCACAAGCAGTTATAAACACTCACACATATAACATAGTCACAAGCAGTTATAAACACTCACACATATACGCACATCATTTTTAAATGCATATCTTTAACCCCTTAAGGACCGGCCTGTTTTTGCGATGTTGTACGTTAAGGACCAGAGCAGTTTTGACACTTTTGTGGTGTTTGTGTTTAGCTGTAATTTTCCTCTCTCTCATTTACGGTTCCCATACAAGTTATATATTGGTTTTTTTCAGGACAAGAAGGGCTTTCTTTACATACCATTATTTGTATCATGTCATATATTTTATTTTAAGAAAATAATAAAATATGGTGAAAAATTTAAAAAAAAACCATGTTTGTGGACTTTTACTTGAAAAATCTTTTACTTATCTACAAAAGCTAATGAAAAAAACTGCTAAATAGATTCAAAATTTTGTCCCGAGTTTAAAAACACCCAGTGTTTACATGCCTTATTGCTTTTTTTGCAAGTTATAGGCCTATAAATAAAAGTAAGAAATTGCTGTTTCAATATATAAATATATTTTAAATTTATCAATAGTGGCATTGTAACACCGTTGTCTGTCATAAATCCCTGAATCTCACCTTACATGTACATATTTTTTTAAAGTAGACAACCCAGGGTATTCAAAATGGCGTATGTCCAGTCTTTTTTAATAGCCACCTAGTCACAAACACTGGCCAAAGTTAGCATTTATATTTGTTTGTGTGTTAAAAATGCAAAACACGCTAACTTTGGCCAGTGT
This sequence comes from Pelobates cultripes, assembly GCA_933207985.1. Taxonomy (NCBI): domain Eukaryota; kingdom Metazoa; phylum Chordata; class Amphibia; order Anura; family Pelobatidae; genus Pelobates; species Pelobates cultripes. The sequence goes on along the minus strand of OW240923.1, from coordinate 6,980,509 downwards.
TTGTGACTAAGTGGCTACTAAAAAAGGCTGAACATACCCCATTTGCAATACCTTGGGTTGTCTTCTTTTGCAAATGGTATGCCATCATGGGGCTAATTCTCATTCCTGGGCTACCATACGCTCTCAAAGGCAACCTAACCAATCTGACAAATTTCAATAAAAAAAAAAAAAACGTAAAATCAAGCCTTATAATTGACCCTGTAACTTTCACAAACACTATAAAACCTCTACATGGGGGTACTGTTATACTCAGGAGACTTCGCTGAACACAAATATTAGTGTATCAGAACAGTAAAATGTATCACAGCAATAATATCATCAGCAAAGTGCCGTTTGTGTGTGAAAAATTCAAAAAACTTCACTTTTACTGACAATATCATCGCTGTGATATGTTTTACTGTTTTGAAACACTAATATTTGTGTTCAGCAAAGTCTTCCGAGTAAAACAGTTCCCCCCTGTACAGGTTTTAGGGTGTCATAAAAAGTTACAGGGTTAAACACAGTGCTAGCAAATTAAATTCTCTGGACTTTCGGCCTGGGTTGGCAGGCAGGTCCCTCAAATTGCAATCATTAAAATTACTTAATTAGGTAAAAATATTACATAAATATGCACATAGAATTTTAATATAGATACATATTTATATATTTGACGTCTACGTGTATATTTATGAAATTATTTATGTAATTATGTATATGGACATATGTATATTTCGTATTATTTTTTTTTATTTATACATAGATATATCATTACATTCTAAATGTATTTTGATAGGAATATATATATATATATATTCATATCAAAATACTGTTATAATAAAATTACATATATATAATTTTTTTTATTAAAAATGATTTTTACTTTTTATTTATTTTTATTAACATATTTATAATTTACAATAATATATATACAATATATATAGTTGTTATATATATTGTATATATATGTGTGTAATTTAAATTAAAAGTGTATTTTTATATTAATATACGTTTGTATAAATATAAAAATACACTTAGTATGACATTATATATATGATATATATATATACATATTTTATTCTTTTTACACTGATTGCTTTATTTTTTAACTTTATTTTTGATTTTTCACTTGCAGGGAGACTGCCTGTCAGCACAGACAGTCCCCCTGCAGGCAGATACACAGGCACCTATTGCGGCCATGTGATCGAGTGACCGCTGGGTCCTGATCTGCCGAGGGGAGACTGCCCGGGCAGACAGGCAGTCCCCCTGGACCAGGAGGAGCGCTGATCGCCGCCGGGGGACCGACAGCGATCAGGTAAGTAGCCCCAGACTGTTATGACGGTTAAGGACCATCATCAGTCCCCAAGGGGATTTTTCCGATGACGGTCCTGAACCGTCATCGGTCATCAAGGGGTTAAGACCAGGCCGAAACATTAGCTGTTTACTTGGCACTACAATAGGATCACTTTAAGGACTGGGCTGCATATTTTTTGTTTTATTTGTATATTTTGTAGTTGCATATGTGGTGTGAAATGCCACAAAGTAAAATAATAATAATAATCTAGCTCCTAACGTTTTCTTCTATTTACTAGATTTAATGGAAATTTGTTAAGAAGTGTGAACAGGTGGATCTGATGCCCTATTGCCAACTATTTAGATCCAAAACAAGCAGGTACCTTCCTCCTCTTCGCCTGACAGTTTCCCAAGGGGATAACATTAATTGGTTTCACCTCAATGAACTGTGGGGGGAAAACTCATTAGGTTCCTTAGGTGCTAAAAATAAAACAAATAATGATGTTAGCCTCACGAAGCACTCACTGTACTGTTAGCATCACGAACACATTCTAAATGAATTTTCTGTTTACCTCTTCCTGTTCATTTGCCATATATACATCCCATTAAAAAAGTAATGAATGTCATGTTTGACCCTCTTCTTGGCCAGTCACTGTAAGGCTGGTTTTAATTTGATAGCTGCCATAACTAAATGAGACATTGGAAATATTTCCATCTTGCAAAGCACAAATTACATTTTAAAACACACTCCAATTTTTTTTTTTAAATTAGTTCAGCAAAGTCAAGTCGCAAGAGGAAACTATGTTTCTTGATTATGAAATAACATCAAACTGCATTATGAAAGATGTATGCGCAGGAGGGGGTGGACTTTCCTTCAATTCTAAAATTTTTCACTTGTTCAATATTAATAGACACGTTGCATGGCATTGATTTTTTTAACCAGGGTAGTCAAATTACACAGGAAAATGTAAATTATTTAAAACGACCATTATAAAAATTGATTTAACCTCTGTCATTCATTCATAATAAGGCATTCATCTGATTAAGGTTTGTTCTTGCTGCTAAGGTAACAGTCATTCAAAATATTGATAGTTTCTCTGTGTGACACAGCCAATGACCAAAAGTAATCTGAACCATTTCAAAAAACAACAACTGGGTGTAGGGGGAGATATGGGAACAACAGATGGTACAATTAAATTGTATTTCGTTGGAAGTGTTTTTTGTTTTTTTTATTAACCTCTAGGTACTCTCTTTCAAGCATATGAAAAAATGCTCACTTGTGATCAGTCTAAGACAGGGGGTAGTCAACCTTTTAATACCTACCGCCCACTTTTGTATCTTTGTTGATGGTAAAATACCCTTAGCACCCACCAAGTGCCGCAGTAACTAATTTTTTAATGTGAGCAAGATTTATTTAAAGGAGGGTTTTTAAAAAAAAAAAAAATATGTACTAAAATGTATCTATTTTTTTCCCTTTTTTTCTTTTCTACTTTTTTTCTATGTGCATCCGTGAGGTGTTGTCTCTGTGTGCTAGTCTGTGTGTGTGAAGGTTGCAGTGTGTGTAAATGAATGTTGTATGTGTGAGTGGTGCTGTGTATGTGTTTGTGTGTGAGAGGTGATGTGTGTGAAAGGGCGGGAGTGTGTGGGTGTGAGGGAGCAGTGTGTGTGTGAGAGGGGGGCAGTCTGTTTGTGTCTGTTTTTTGCAGAGCCCACCACCGCCCACCTGAAATCCCAAACCACCCACTAGTGGGCGGTAGGGACCAGGTTGACTACCCCTTGTCTAACGCAGTCATTTACAAAGGCAATTGGTTTAGAAATTGTTGGCATGTGAAATACCCAAGGGTGTGTTATGTTTAAGTATCCCATAATTTGACCAATTAGAAAAACATGGGAAGCCGTTGGACAACGTTTTGTGTGCCCTATTCACAGCCACAATGTAGCATGTACATGAAATAGTTTTTATCTATTTAGCGAAGGCCTCATTTACCTCATTCAGTAGTAATTTCATAGATTGCTTTTTACTATTCAGAAAACTCTGACATATTCCACAGCGCTGCACAATGACGGTAGTGGATACACTCTTAGCTGTGCAATAAATGTTTTTTTGGTTTGTTTTGTTTTTTAAACTATACTGTTTTGTTTTTTTATACTTAGTTGCTGGGCAAAGCACAGGGGAGCCAATCGATCAATGTGACCACCATGGGTTATATGTTGAATAAAACATTGTCCATTTGTACTCATTTTATCTGCTTTTTAATTTTTACCCTAGCTTTTTCCATCACAAAAGATGCTGTCTATAGGTTAGATTAATGAGCCAAGGTAATTCTTTGGGTTATACGGTCAGTTGTTTGACTGTTTTGCGGACAGTCACTTCAAAGGGAATCTTTGCTTAAGCGATAAATGGAAGAAAAAGAATGCCTATTGCTGATTTCAATCTCAGATTACAAAGCAGAGAACATCTTGTCTAAACTTTAATCATTCCTCGGGAAGCCAAATAAAATACAAATACTCGCAGTGACAGAGCACTCCTGGTCTCTCTTATCTTCCAAGAATCCAGTAATTGGGGAAACTAGAAAGCATCACCTTTTCTAGTATAAAGCAAATGAAGTGTTGCGCATGGTCCAAAGAAAAATCCTTAACCCGTTCACAGTTAAACTCCTTCCAGTGCAATAAAACATGATAATCAGGACTGCTATGGAACATTTCAACAACTGAATACATTTGGACAGTTAGTTTGCTTTAAACATAGGCTGGATTCCAAAGAGTGAGCTGAAATCACAAGGCGATACATGCTGTCAGAGATGATGAACCAAGGAGACAATTCATTCTCCTTTAAATCAAATTGGCTGGTGATTTGGGGTCAATACAAAGCTTTTCCATTAGATGTTGGCAAGGATTCCCATGTCACTGTAGAAAAACCTCTTGAAAAGCAGCACTGATAAAGGAATAGCAAAGCTACATAACAAAACAATCTCCAATCCTAAACATGGGGTTACCACAAGTTAACACACAATTTGTGTCAATAATACTAAGCTTGGAATCTTAAGGATAAGTATACCGGGTGAGGAAACCGCTTGCTTACAAATTTCGATTATGTGATTAATAGATTTAGTTACATACTATCTATTGCAGTACAAACAGTGCATTCAGAAACGATTCAGAACCTGACATTTTTTTATATTGCTTTATGCTACAATTGTTTTTTTTTTTTTTTACCCTTTTTGACATCAATCTGCATGCAATACCTCATAATTACACTCTTGGTCAGCTAAAGAGATCATGTGTGGAGATGAGAGAAACTTGAGAAAGGACTACCATCACTGAGAAACTCCACCAATCTGGCCTTAATGGCAGACTGGCCAGACGGGAAACAGGAAAGCCGGCTTAGAACTGGTGAAAAAGCACAACTCTCAGACAGTGATAAACAAGATTCTCTGGTCTGATGAAAAGAAAATTGAGCTGTTTGGCCTCAATTCAAAGCACCATGTCGGGAGGAAACCACACACTGCTCAACACCAGCAGAATACCATCCCAATGGTGAAGCACGGTGGTGGTAGCTTCCTGTTTTGAGGGTGTTTTTCTTATTGACAACGACTGTTCAGCACTGATGGAAAACTAAGCTCAGCAAAACACAGAAATATTCTGAAAGGGACACTCATTGAAGTGGTGTGGGTGCAGTTGTGAGAAAATACAATACCACATTGTTCCACACAGCCATTAAAGGTGCTTCCTGGTCAAAACTCTGTTAAATGACGTTGGACATTCTCACGCTTTGGAAAGAATTGAGTCAATGTGCCGCATACGCTCATTCGGTACTTTTACCTTTGTGGCATTGTGGGAGGATACCTCAGCACTGACTAGGTCTCCTACCGGGACATCACAACGATGGTGGGACCTAATGCGCATGTACGGCGCATATTATAGCTTCGCTATAGGAATATTTAAACCTAATTTTTTTGTGTTTTCCAAAATAATAATTAGAGGGTCCTATTAACTAGTACTCAACATATATAAGAGAGGGTTGGAGTAACCCTTTAATGAGCTGTAGATTGACCATCTTTATGGTGGTGCATGTTAACAAATGAAATATTCTTTTTGTGGCAATCACAGTTAAAAGTAGTCTATTCTGCCACAATTATTATATGTATGTACACCCTCATTGGCAGTATATTATTAGATTTACTCCCCACAGTTTTTATTTGGTATTCATCTGCACTAGAAAATACTGGATTATCTGCAATATGATTCTCTAGTCAGTTTAATTTAAAGATATTATTTCCTGCTATAGACGTATATTGCTTGGAGTTTATATGCAATTTTCTATGAGAATAGTAATTACCAGCAAGGCCGGTAGAATAGCAGATTTATAAAACAGCGCCAGTCTTGTTTTTACATAATTTGTATATAATGTGTTTCTTCACGTTTTATTTGTCTTTCTTTAAAGTTATTTTGCTTACGTTTTGAGTTAGGATTACTTTGCGGTTTCTGCACTTACATGTTTTAAGAGTTGTGTGGTTTTTTATAAAGGTTTTTGCACATTTGTTTGGATTAAAATAATTGCAGTTTATTTAGACACTAGATTTCTCATTTTAGGCGCTTGAAAGTGACTTGGAGACGCAAACAAGAGTAAATACATTTCTCCTCCAAATCTGCACTCAGCATTCACTAATCTTTATTTACATTGTTTCCCCTATAAAGAGAGGTCAGTAAAACTGGCAGGTTGTAAAATAGTGTGACGGTTAATGTCATTATACAACATTCCTTCATTATTTATTTATTTTGTTTGTCTTTCTAGAGGTAGCGACGTGGAAGCCTAATATATCCTTGTGCCCTGCTGCAGTGTAATCAAGGAGGGATGGTAGCCAAGTGGGCGAATAGAATAGTAAACTGGCTGCTATATAAGTCACGTGCACCATTGCAGCATAACATGGATCAGTTACCACAAACCTTTGAATGAAATTCACCCTTTTCAAGACTGATGTGTGCTATCACTTCCTGGAGTGCTGAAACAGATTCGATCAAGAGGGAACGCTGTAATATTGCAGCTGCGATATGATTTGTAAACACACAGTCAGGAGAGTGACAGTGGGGATTAATTCAGACGCGGTTACAAGGATGCTCATACTAAAGTGACAATCTAGTACAACGCATAAAGAGGAGTTTAACAATATCACCGTTATGGAGTCTATCCATCAAATTGCTCTTATTTATCTCATATGAGAGAAAGATACTTCTGTAGTATTCTGCTCAGCTTGTTTATCAAAGTGTCTATGATACATAACAATTTCTGTCACTAAATAATACGAAGATGTCGTCTTCATTATTGTCCCATGTAGCACACATACAAAGTTATTATATGCATACACTTCTCTATAAACAATCTATGGTGTGTACCTTTAAACAGTTCACTTTCCTCAAACAGATATTTTATTAACCATCAATTACCTGGCCTTTGTTTAGTTCTACTTATAATTTGCTGTGATTAGGGTATCTCTCCAGTGACAGAGTAGGTTAGGGCAATACTCAAGAGACAGTTGTGGAAGTCAAAACAGTAAACACTTCAATAGGATGTGTCACCAAAGACAGCAGTAATTAATCAGAGTAGGTACCCAGCTGGTGTGTAACAACGGTGTGTACCTAGAAGCAGTTTGGGGTTGATAAAGAGTATCTACCAAGAGACAGTTGGTGGTTGATAATGTACATAGAGACAGTTGATGGTTTATAATGTACATAGGGACTGTTTGTGGTTGATAATATACATAGAGACAGTTGGTGGTTTATAATGTACATAGGGACTGTTGGTGGTTGATAATGTACATAGGGACTGTTTGTGGTTGATAATATACATAGAGACAGTTGGTGGTTTATAATGTACATAGGGACTGTTGGTGGTTGATAATGTACATAAAGACAGTTGGTGGTTCATAATATACATAGAGACAGTTGGTGGTTGATAAGTACATGTACCAAGAAACACACTGTGGTTGATAAAGAAATGTACCTAAATACACAAAGTGGATGATATGAGTATGTACTTAGAGACATTCATCGGTTGATAAAATGATGCTTCTAGAGACAGTCTGTGGTAGATAATGGTATGGACCTAGAGACAATTGGTGCTTAATAAGTTTACATACCTAGAGACAGTGTATTGTTGATGAGGGTATACACCGGGATCCAGTAGGTGGTTGTTAAGGGTATGTATCTAGAGTCAGTAGGCATTGACTAGGGTATGTAGAAACACACGGTGGGTAATATGGATATATATACCTACAGAGATTCATGGGTTGTCAAAATTATGCATCTATAGAAAGTCTGCTGTTGATTAGGGTATGTATATAGAGACAGTCAGTGGTCATCTAGGGTATTTACCTAGAGATAGTCAGTGGTTGTCTAGGGAATATACATAGAGACAGTCAGTGGCTGTCTAGGGTATTTACCTAGAGACAGTCAGTAATTGTCTAGGGTATTTACCTTGAGACAGTCCGTGATTGTAGGGTATGTACCTAGAGACATTTGCTGCTTGTGTATTTTATCATGATGTGTGAGACTGCGCTCAATTTGTAGTTTACCATTACTATTTGTGTCTCTTTATACCAAGTCAAGTCTTGCTGATCTGCCTGCTTAGCTGGCATCATCAGAAGTGGTGATCTCAGCCAATCACAATGTTTTTCCATTATCTGAAAAATAATCAATAGAGCAACTGGTGAGCAATGGCTTCAGCAGAAGCTTTGTTCAAATGTTTTGGTGAAAGGAACACATCCTTTTTGTTCAGTACATCAATTCAAAATAATGGGATGGCAATGATTGGCTTACACGTCAGCCATTTCTAATTCTAGACAGAGTTTGCTGCAGGAAACTGCAAATCCCGATGAATTGGAGCAACAGCAGGAAAACTGCCTGTGAATAATCATTTTTAGAGAAGTACTGGCATTAGTGGGGGATTTTCGAAACACTAGGGATTGACCGATTATCGGTTTTACCGATATTATCGGCCGATGTTCGGTATTTTCGGCAATATCGGGATCGGCCAATATAGATACTGATATTGCAGATAATATATAACAGGACCACCAGGCTCATTACAAGCCCGGCGGTCCTTTCCGGGGGGGCCGTCAGCAAGCGTTTACCCACCTCCCAGCTCCTCCAGCTCCCCTGTGTAAGTCTCGCAAGACCCGCGGCTGTCAGAGCGTTGCCACGGGTTACCATGGTACGCAAGACTTACACAGGGGAGCTGGAGGAGCTGCTGGGAGGTGAGTAAACACTTGCAGCCGGCCCCCTCACAGCTTAGCCAATGCCACTGGACCACCAGAGACTGCTATATCCCCCCTCCCCAGCCAGGTTACAAGCAGGGAGGGGGGACAACAAAAATAAATAATAATAATTAAATATAAAAAAAATAAAATAATTTAATAAAAAAATGCCCCCTCACACACGCACTCCATTATATACACATACACTACACAAACACACTCTGTATATAATGCAGTGTGTTTGTATAGTGTGTGTGTATAATACAGTGTGTTTGTATAGTGTGTGTATATAATGCAGTGTGTTTGTATAGTGTGTGTATATAATGCAGTGTGTTTGTATAGTGTGTTTATATAATACTATACAAACACTGCATTATATAAACACACTACACAAACGCACTGCATTATATACACACTACACAAACACACTGCATTATATAAACACACTACACAAACACACTGCATTATATACACACACTATACAAACACACTGCATTATATATACACACAATACAAACACACTGCATTATATAAACATTATATAAACACACTACACAAACACACTGCATTATACACACTGTGTTTGTGTAGTGTGTTTATATAATGCATTGTGTTTGTATTGTGTGTGTATATAATGCAGTGTGTGTGTGTATATAATACACACACTGCATTATATAAACACACTACATTCACTATACACACACTACACAAACACACACTCTGCATTCATTATATACACACACTACACAAACACTCTGCTTTCATTATATATACACTACACTAACACACACTGCATCCACTACACACACACTACACAACACACACTGCATCCACTACACACACACACACTACACCCACTACACACACACACTACACAAACACACACTGCATCCACTACACACACACTACACAAACACAAACTACACAAACACACACTGCATCCACTACACACACACTACACAAACACACACAGCTCTAAACACACTGCATCCACTACACGTGGCATGTATATTTTGTGCATTTACCTTTAGAAATAGCTTCTATTTTCCAAAATGGTAAATGTACAGAATATCGGCAAATTATATCGGCTATCGGCCTGAAAGTTCACAGAATATCGGTATCGGCTCTAAAAGAATCAATATCAGTCGATCCCTCAACATGACAAATCTGCTTGTATGGGGATAACCAAGCAGTTTGGGATATGTACTTACATCAAGTTCTGCCTCATTGTTGCCACTGTGCCTTTAATTAAATATGTGCCATTTCATCTCAAAATGTGTATACCTCCCTCCACCCCATGCATCTCCCAAATAAAACCATTTACAGGAACAATGCAATCCATTGTAATAAAATATAGTGCTATAGATTACACAATAATGCTTCCAATTACAACACCTTTTAAGCTATTTATGAAAAGAGATCAATTTTGACTCAAGCTGCACTTCTTCTGGACTGATAAGTGCATTGGACGAGCTACTTAGCAATTATTAATCCATTATATACTTTACTCATAATGACTGACAAATGGTGCACAAAAAGCAATAGATATATGAGAATAACAAGCACAGCAATATAATTGTAGATTTTACTTCTTGTTACCCCAGAAGATCTCTGTTAAAAACAGCAATTGCATAGTACCAGAAATCAAATATGTAAGAAAACTCTGAATATATTAATACAGATATTTTCACCAGTGTTGGGCTGCAATGATACGATGAGCTGCCATTGTACAATACGATGAGCTGCCATCAGCTGCAACAATACAATGAGCTGTAATAATAAAAAAAAAACAATGAGCTATATTGATACAAAAAGCTGTTGTGGTTATGCTGCTTAAAGAACACATTTTTCTTGTTAGAAATATAAATACTATATTTGTAGACATTAAAAATGAATCTTTAAAGCAGGTGCTAATGCCTAATTAGATGTGTTATATCTGTATTATCTATATATCTATCTGTAAGTCATTAATGAGGCATCTAATAATAATGATGCCTTAAACTCTATTAGACCATATGTACACTTCAATATTTGCCAGATATCAAATAGTTGGCGAGCCTTGCTTTAATAATGGTTGTATCAGTTACAAATGAGTCTTGCAATTACTGAGTGAAAGAAAATAGTTTGAGGAATGTTGAAATGTCAGATCTGATACACTGTATTTCATGTGTCAGGCCTTCAGGCTTAATTAGTTGCAGCTGAACATCACAATTTATCCCAGCTTGACAAACTAGACGCTTAATTAAAAAGTTAATGTTAAATTTATCAGTAATTATGGCTTTTGACTTGTGAAATGCTACACTAATATGCAGCTTTAAGGCAGTAAAGACCTGTAGTTAGTTAGTGAGGGCGCGAAGGCCAGAGGTGTAGTAATAATCCTTGGAGCGCGATTACTGCAGCCCCTTACACTCCTACTGACTGCACCTGATATATTCCGGAGCACACCAAAACTTGTTTTCTGACATATACAGGAGGGTATAAAATGTAGCTATATTCAACATTTATTTTGAAATTATTTGCATTAAATTTGCTGCTGGCGCTCCAAAAAAATTCCTGCTGCTTAAACAGGATGGTACTAAAAGAAACCAAAGTTCCAGCACAATGCTGGAATCTCTAATCTAAACTAATACAAAAAAAAACAACAAAACCAGCAAGTACTGCTAGGTAGAGGATACTTAACAGGGGGTGCTCCGGAAGTTATAAACACTACAGCCACTGCATCATTGCAGCTCACTGTATCATTGCAGCTCATTGCATCATTGCAGCTCACTGTATCATTGCAGCTCATTGCATCATTGCAGCTCATTGCATCATTGCAGCTCATTGTATCATCGCAGCTCATTGTATCATTGCAGCTCACTGTATCATTGCAGCTCATTGCATCATTCTGCATCATTGCAGCTCACAGTATCATTGCAGCTCATTGCATCATTGCAGCTCATTGCATCATTGCAGCTCATTGCATCATCGCAGCTCATTGTATCATCGCAGCTCATTGTATCATCGCAGCTCACTGCATCATCGCAGCTCATTGTATCATCGCAGCTCATTGTATCATCGCAGCTCATTGTATCATTGCAGCTCATTGTATCATTGCATCTCACTGTATCATTGCAGCTCATTGCATCATTCTGCATCATTGCAGCTCACTGCATCATTGCAGCTCATCGAATCATTGCAGCTCACTGTATCATTGCAGCTCATCATATCATTGCAGCTCATCGTATCTTTGCAGCTCACTGTATCATCACAGCTCATTGTATCATCGCAGCTCACTGTAACATTACAGCTCATTGCATCATCGCAGCTGATTGCATCATCGCAGCTCACTGTATCATTACAGCTCATTGCATCATTGCAGCTCATCATATCATTGCAGTTCACTGTATCATTACAGTTCACTGTATCATTACAGCTCACTGTATCATTGCAGCTCACCGTATCATTGCAGCTCACCGTATCATTGCAGCTCACCGTATCATTGCAGCTCACCGTATCATTGCAGCTCACTATCATTGCAGCTCACAGTATCATTGCAGCTCACTATCATTGCAGCTCACAGTATCATTGCAGCTCACAGTATCATTGCAGCTCACTATCATTGCAGCTCACTGTATCATTGCAGCTCACAGTATCATTGCAGCTCACTATCATTGCAGCTCACTATCATTGCAGCTCACAGTATCATTGCAGCTCATCGTATCATTGCAGCTCATTGTATCATTGCAGCTCACAGTATCATTGCAGCTCATTGTATTATTATTGCTTACTATATAATATATAGTCCTTGGTTTTGCACCCCTCCATGTCACAGGTGCCTCATTCAAGAGCCCTATTTAGCTTTGACCTGCAGAGAGTCCCAGTAAGAACTCCCCAAGTAAGTGGATTAAATAAGGGCAAGTATTAGGATCTAGAGTAGGACCTGCCAAGAATGGGGTACATTAACGTTGTAGCCGGCTTCTGCAACGTATGACCATACACTGTAACTAAACCCCCATTATTTTTGGCTTACACAAGGTGTTTTTAAATAAAACTATTACAATCTGTAAGTCTTGAAATTCCTGTTTAGTGAATGAGCGAGTGTGCTGGATTGTGTATTTTGTATGAGATATATATATACACACTTTGGCTTTTTAGCACCTGGCACTTAAGAGGAATTGGGGAAAGAGTGCAATACATTGACTATTTTACTATTTTTGTGTATATATTATTGGACGAGGTTCCCTCACCTTGCTATGTGTTTGTTACTTCCTGATATGTAAGACCATCAAGCATCACACAGCTAAACCTATCATATAGATATATTTAAATGTATCTAATGGACTTGTCCACTTGACTCTTTTTCTCCAAATTAAAAACAACCTTGAAGTTGTTCTCTAACAGGAAGAATCTACAAGATGATTTTATCTCTGGCAATTATAGTTTTATAGCATGATGGTTGGGTAGAGGTACCAGCCGGTACTGGTCAGAGTTTCTGGCTCTCTCAAGCTGAAACTTGCAATGTCTAAATGGTGGCATTTACTGAGAGATCGAGGCAGCTATAAGGGCCCCTACCACAGATGGGCAAATCCTGACCACTGATTTATATGTATACCTTAAATAATGGCAGAACCCATAGTATTTAGTATGCAATCTGAACGATCAACAAGTGCCTGTCCTCCTGTAAGCACTCAAAGTCGCTCATACATGCAATATTTAATGCAATAATATTACGTAATATGGTAATATATACAATGTCAGTAGATTTGCCAGGAAGAAAGAAAAAAAAATCTGTGCAAAGCAAAGACCCATCTGTTTCAACATATGTACAGAGTCAGCTCCCATACTTCAAGGGACTGCGACACAAAATGGAACTTTCCTTGTCAATAAATTAAAGTTTTGGGGACATTTACCCCACACCAAACAATGTCACAGCATAATTTGCAATTAGATGCATTTAAAATGTGAGAAATCTGTACTTTACAAAAACATAAAAATGCAGACGAAAATCTGTCAAATGGCTTTAATCTGGAAGCAGTTATAAAATGATGCTGCAAAGTGCAGCTGATATCCCAATGAAGAATGACTTGCGTTATGGAAAATGATCCAACACAGTGAAAAGTATCCACTGCACATCAGTGGAAATTAGAATGTTAATTTTTCATGCTGCAGAGACAATACTAAACGTGCACATGGGTCGATAAATCATGATTAAATATAGACGCGTGAGCTTATCCAAACATATGAAATGGCGGACGAGAATTTGTTTTTCATTGGAGGGGACTCGCTTCACAGTCTATCAGCCAATCAGTGGGCAAGATCTGACACCCCACCATATATCATTATTTGGGTATACAATGAAGACAAAGACTTAGCAGTGAAAGAAAGAAATACCTACTGCTAGATAGCGGGATAACTTGGCTTCTTCACCCCTTTTTACAGCTATGTTGGTTCCATTCTTTATCCATTTCTAATCTATTTTCCTGTTCTCTATAAAGTGTTTTAGGCAAAAACGCTCAAAAACAAAATATAGAAAATAAGTCAGCATTCACAAATGCATACCATTTCAAATGGTTCTCTCCCCAGCCCCTGTTAAATTGCGATGTTTACAGAACACGCATTTGGAATCTTGACAGTTTCAAATAAGATTCACAAATCTGTTCTTTACAAGAAAGATTACAGATCAGGACCAATGCATTTGAATATTAATAAACTATTTTTTCCTTCAAGGAGTCTCCATCCTGATTGCTCCAGTAACTCTGGACTCCCTGTAATACTGAAATACCCAGGGAATCTAATAATTCCACTCACCAGAAAGCTTCAAAAGACTGTGATCTTGGTCATGAAAGGGATGGCGTTTCCTAGGTGTAAAAAAAAAAAGAAAAGAAGATTCCTGCACAAAATGAGTCCCTCTTCCACTAAAATCATAAGATACGGATATGGTTATACAAATCCCAACCTCAGTTCCCTGGTTGGAGAAGAGGAGTTGCAACTGGAAGATAAGTATCTGGAGATGTTTCCAGCTTTGGACTTGCCTGTATCTGTATGTGAGCTAGCTCAGTAGACAGGATTCCAGGTCCTACATTGTCATGCTTATTTGATAGGATTCTTATGATCCATGGAGTAAGAACATATTTTAACAATACTGATTTATTGGTAATAATGACAGAAGTTCTCATGTTATTTTCTGACAGTGCTACTCTAAGCAATTCATATTCTGATGTAATAAGAGAATTCTAAATAACATGTCATCGCTTTCTGGTGGGACTTACAGTAAAAACAATGTGCTGAATTACATTTAACTATCACTGACATGCAATCAAGAGAAAGTGCTGTCGGCTTCCCAAATTCCAAATCACAAAGCACTGGCTAATAAAGGCCAGGGATTTTTTCTAAAAAAAAAATCATGTATCCTCTTTATCAATAATTCAGGACACCTGGGAATGAAGTAAAACAAAACTTGGCAGATTCAGAACATTTGGTACTTTACAATGTTCACTTACTTAAAATGCAAAGAAAGGAAAATAAAAAACGAATACATTTGACAAGAGAATTATATTTGCCACAAAGTGAGCACAACTAGGGACTTTAAGAACCGTAACTACCTAAAGGTTCACAGCCTTAATTATGTATCTAGCATTTATTTATGGGCAAAACTAGCTAAAATGTTATCTGTGTTCTAGCCCCAAATCAGTGAATGTTAACTTTTTAATTCGGTGGTATGGTTCAAAGTATAAACTCCACTCAAGCTCAATGAAATCTCAGATTAGAAGAGATTGGTTATAGAATATGATAAACCAGGAATATGGGTAATAGGATATATGGCTGTTACTCCCTCATATCTCAGCAGTGGCGACTCTAGGTTGTATATAGAGGGGGCGCACAGTGTGGCGACTCTAAAAATAATATAGTGTGGGGCATGTAAGATATCACAGTCATAACTGGTGGGGGGACGACAATGACTCATAATTTCCACCATTAAAAAACTATATATATGGGAATCCTAGATCTCCCCACCCAAATTACGGTCTCCCCCAATCCCCCCCCCCCTGTGTTTCCATTCCCCCTCCCCTTATAAAAGGCCGACCACTCCAAACGACAAACTGATCACTACATGGTTTTGCAGTCAACGCATTTCTAGGGGCAAATAATGTGCCCATATCACAATGCAAGTAGAGAAACGAATGTACCACAAGCTGTACAAAGTATCCACCGTAAACAATGAACCATAATGACGGCATGTATATCTGTAATGTAATAATGCACATACCTGTTGAAAGTATCTGACTGCAACGTAATATGTTTTCATGCTGTTGGCAAAAATAAAGACTAAATATGAAAAAAAAAAAAACTATATATATATACACACACACACACGACAAGTGTTGAATCTATGGTATACAAATCTACAAATCAGATCTAAAACGATACTATGGGGCTCAAGGCCGCTGTTTGAAAAAGTTGCAAACAATGGCAAAATCTCCACTGTTGCAACAGCAACAAACTTCAGTTTTGCAAAAAGAGAAATTCAAATTATGGCACGAGAAGTTTCGTCAGTAGAGATTCTTTTGTTATGGTTTGGATAATACTTTTGTAAAAATGTTTGCTGCTATTGCACCAGTAATACCCAATTGTAGCGATTCGTTATGGACGTTAATGACTGGTATCTTGTTTTTCACAAGGTGCTGCTGATTCCCCCCTTTTCCCCTCTACAACTCCTCTGCATACTCACACAAACAGACGATTACATTCACGCACAAACAGCTGATTACATTAACGCACAAACTGCTAATTACATTCACGCACAAACAGCCAACTACATTCACATGTAAACTGTTTAAAAAATACAGACACACAAACTTTGTAATACATATGTAGACACCGCCTAACACATTTACAAATTCACACACATACAGACTGCCCTTACACACTACCTTATACATATATGCATTCACACACACACACACTGCCTAATATATGCACACATTGCCTAACACATACATACACACACACACACACACACTGCCTAGTATGTACATGCACTGCCTAATACTTACATACACACACATTGCCTACTAAATACACATACTGCCTTATACATATATGCATACACACACAGCCTAACACCTACACACACCTTGCCTAACACCTACACACAAACACACACTGCCAAATACTTACATACACATGCATTGCCTACTACATACACACACTGCCTTATACATATACACACACACACACTGCCTAATACATACATACATATCCCTTAACACAGGGATAGGCAACATTTGGCAATCCAGATGTTTTGGACAACATCCCCCATAACGCTCTTACACCCATATTACTGGCAAAGCATCATGGGAGGTGTAGTCCAAAACATCTGGAGTGCTGAAGGTTGCCTATGCCTGGCCTAACACATACATGGACACACACTAATACATACATACACACACACTGATAATACATAGGCCCTTCCATGGATGATATTATCAACATTAAATGTTTTATTGCTCTAAAACACTCATATTTGTGTTCAGTGATGTCTCATGAGTACAACAGTACCTCCCATGTCCAAGTTTTATAGTGTTTCGGAAAGTTACAGGGTCAAATATAAGGCTTGCCAATCTATACATTGATATTTGTCAAATTGGGAATGTTGCCTATGAGACCATATGACAGCCTATTAATGAGAATTAATCTCATATTTGTGTTTAGCGAAGTCACCCAAGCAAAATAGCATCCCCCATGTATAGGTGTTATGGTGTATTGTAAAGTTACAAGGTTAAATAAACACTTTGCAAATTAAATAACTTGGACTTTCTGCCTGGGTTGTCAGGCAGGTCCCTCAAACTATAATTAATAAGAATCACATAATTCTGTAAATTATGTAATTTCAATAAATCTTATTAAATAAACATTAATTTGAATGTGTTTAACCCCTTAAGGACACATGACATGTGTGACATGTCATGATTCCCTTTTATTCCAGAAGTTTGGTCCTTAAGGGGTTAATAATTGTTTACAACTATTCTGCCCATGTGATAGTGATTGGCCGCACTGTCTGTGCGGTCAGGCAGTCCCCCATAATCAAAGCACCGCCGATCGCTGCTCCAGGAAATTATTGCGGTGTGGGAGGGCCGGTCATCCACACGGCGTACTATTCCACCCTGTGGCATTAAAGCCTGCTTGCTGCAGGGCAGCATAGTACGCCCTGGGCATTAAGGAGTTAAGTTAAGAGGTTATGAGAAAAGCCAAGAGCAATTCTACAAAGTTAGTTAGGCAGAATCTATAAAAAGTCATCTGGGATTCTATCCTATTGGGAGTTATAGCGTTTCTGTAGCACAGAAAAATTCTATGATGGAGAACAAGAAAAAGTAAGAACGCATTGTTCCAAATTCTTGTTTTCACATGTGTAAATATTAGACATGTAAAGACTTCTTTGCTATTGGCAGATTTCTACCTAACGCCGTCAGAGTTTTCTCAGGAAGACGTGATCTAACTGGTGTTGACAGTAAAGGACAGAGTAATCTCCTAGATTTTGTTGAAATTGACATACATTCACATTTTTCGGCTTGCGCTTTAGAACTCATTTTGCAGGTGACAACAACACAAATTTCTATAACCATATGTTGCTCAAGCCTAACTGGAGCGGGCATGCAAAGAATTGTAATGCAGATAGACTTGATCCTCATTCACATTATGGCTGCCAGACTTACATGCGATACTTCAAATCCTGTAAGTACAGCAAAGCTGCTTTAGGCGCTGATTATTTAACTACTTGTGTTTGATTTGCTTGTATTCTGGCTTGTTTAGCAACTGTTCGTTTTGACAAAAACTGGAGCTGCCAATCGTTTTTTAAACTAGATAATAAAATCCACAGCAAAAAACAAACACACACAAACGTCTTTAAATACTGAACGGAAAAAAAACAACACAAAAAGTTATATATTTTCATTTAAAGTAACCCACGTGATGACAAATTGTTGAACAATGGCACAGAAGACAGGATCCCAGCAGATTTGTAAACTTTCATTTTCTCAAACACTAAATTTACATTGTTCCCAATTCAATGTCTGTGCCTTGTGACGGGCAGCATACCAGCTAGGTTTTCATACAGTGGGTCTAAGGCAAGGTTCGTGTTATGAAATGTGACACTCTCCAAAAATAGCAAATGATAGGCTGATAAGCCTTTTTGCAAACAGTCACTATCACCACCTGTTGGTGTGATAAGGGACTGTGTGTGATACACTACAGCCTCACAAACACACCGCACTATGCTAAGATTTCAAAGCCATGAGCATAATGTTGTGAAAAAGGTTAAATAGATTGAGTTTGGTGATCATGATTAGATTGAATACATAGGAATACCATTTGAATGAGGAGTAACATGTTCTAAATCTGAAAAAACAATGTCCGTCTCAATGAGAGACTGTCTCTCCCAACAAGGGATACTTGAAAGGTATGTCTGTTCCCTAAATGGTTAGGAATTTCTAAAAGGAACATGTAACTATACATTTGATACTGATCAATTGTGCATCCACCATCACCAATGCTTATTGCCAGAAACTGTCGTAATAGTCATTATTAATCATTAAAGAATTAAAAAAACTAAACAAAAAAAAAAGTCTAATTTTAACAGAATGATAATTCATTCTAATTCTGATGTTAATCTACGGTGCTAGATTTTTAGACTGTGCTCCTTTTAGAGCATATTTAAGAGGCTGCCATCTCATTTAGCAATGAGTCAAGCCACTATTAGATACGCATTGGGCGTGACACCTGATCATCCTCTTCCGTGGGTTTCATAGTGAAGATGCAAGCACTTCTATAAATATACCTTGCACAGACAGCAAAGACATAGCTAACAAGAAAACCATTGTTCCCTTTGCTAATTTGCTAAATAAATAAAATGTTAAACAAAACTGTTTTTTTTTGTACAGCATACTTAAAAATATTCTTGTCTACGACACAAAGAATTTTGTCTTTTTATTTTTACAGACTGTTTGCTTTGTACTGAATATGCAATCACAGCTAATTCATTTTATCAATGAAAAACTAATTTAAGATTACCAGGTAAAACACGATGAATGAAAGCCTTGTTATGTTCAGAATAATAATTCCCAAAATAGAGATGAGGGCAGTGTACGTTCTATTCAGTGACCAAAGGGACACATTTGGCTCAGTACAAGCGCATCACAATACAGGGACGAGATTGCAGTAAAGAGGCACATTGCTGGCATTAGAAGACATTTAAACAAGATTTGGTAAACAAGCAGCTACTGCTATATTGGGAACCATGTAACACTGTTTAAAGTTTGATTGCAAAGACCAGGTCAACTTACGGTGAGAGCAGTCGCATCAAGTGAGTGCTCTGAGCCCTCAGAAGCCCATAAACGCATTTATTAGCTTGTACCGACTATACAACTGCTGGATTTAGTGCAGAACACAATGGCAACGTCCAAACAAACTAACCTAACTGATTCAATCCGTTCACAGAAAAAAGAATGCCAGAAACAGACCCCAGATGGTGGCGACCCGCTGGTTCTCTCTCCTGCCTTGGAAGACTTCTTGGATCAGGAGGCCTCTGGATCGAAGTACTCTGACAACTTGGTGACAGAGAAAACTTTGCACACCATGCTCCAGGATCTAAGAGCTACCTTACAGAAGGACTTTAAACAGATTTCATCAGATTTAACTAAAGAAGTCTCTGACCTGGGAAACAGGACTAGCCATCTGGAAAATCGCACTGAGGATCTCTGCATGGCCCACAATGAAGTTATGGACAAGATTCAACAGCTGACGGAGGAAAAATAAACCATGAATCTTAAAATGGCCGATATGGAGGATAGGTCAAAAAGGAACAGTGTGAGGTTCAGGGGCATTGCGGTCAGCGTTACCCAAGAAGCCTTACCTGCTTATATAAGGAAACTTTGCTCCATGATTCTTCCTACCATGGAAGCTGAAGCCTGGACCTTCGACTGCATGGACCGCCTCCCTTGTCTGCAAAGATTTACAGCCGATACACCCAGAGATGTTATTGTTAGCTTCCACTATTTCATTTTTAAGAACGAACTGCTCACAGAAGCCAGAAAACACAATCTGCTTCTCTCTCCCTGCCAAGATATTACCTTGTTCACAGACCTATCGTCCGCTACTATGGCCAGAAGACGTGAATTTGTGAATATAACAAAAGTTCTGTGCAACCATAAAGTGATGTACCGTTAGGGTTATCTCAGATTACATAGACCAACATGTAGATCTCATGGGCAACAATCCATTAGTAAAGCTTTTGGGGGTGCATGGTGTGAATAGGCCAGACATGGCGGCTGATCTGGACGACTTTTCCGACATCTCCCATTCCCCTAGTTATATAGCTGAAAAGAGACTTGCGTCCATCAAGTTCAGCCTTCCTCACATTTGTTTTTTGCTGTTGATCCAAAAGAAGGCAAAAAACCCAGTTTGAATGGCTATCAGGGATCCTTCATCCTTCTCTGGAGGGTGAAATTACCTCTCTCCCTGTAACCACAGCTATCCTCACTAGCTTCTTTGTGGACCACCAGAAGAGCCTTTTGGCAGACAGACAAGTGTGGGAAGATGTCAGGGGGTTCACAGCATGACTAACCATGATGGAACAAACCATGGAGATACATACAACATATATATCAGAATTGCAAAGGCATGTGTGGGATCTCACCTCAAATTACCTTTAACAAACAACCGGCAGCCCTAGTGTATAAGAGGAGGTGGAAACAACTTAAGATCGAGGTATATCTGAGGGCATTACTATGGCAGAGATGGCACATTTTCTGTTTAGGCTGTTTATGGCCGTGCTACTTCCTAAGCCAGTGAAGGGCATTAAACTAGACAGTATGTTTTACCTGGAAATAAAATATTAGATGTGACTCTAATGTAGATCCAGGAGTAATAAAGGAATAATATCACTTTAAATAAAAAGCAACCGTAGTTGACAAGCATATACTATATGTATTCAGATTGTGTTTTATCTACCTAAACCTCAGTCCAACAAGGTTTTAGCACCCTGGTCTAATTTCAGAGTGAGCAAGAGAAGGCAGCCATCCTGAATGCTAACAGAGGGTAGATCCTATACAAATTTGAGAAGATGGAACTTACCTTCTACACTGACCTCTCCCTCTCATCCCTGCAGTGGAGGAAATCACTAAGACTCCCAACAACCACGCTATCATCCCATGGCTTGAGGTACTGCTGGGGTTCTCCATACACACCAATTTTCCAGGACATCGGCGCAGAGCACAGAGTGACTGACCTCTCAGAAGTGGACGCTATCCTACCCTTCCTAGGTATTGGCCCAATCTCTCAACTCACTACCACTGCTTCTTATCCCATTTTGATAACACTGACTAAGGATTTTTACAAGGATACAATATTCCAAGGAAGGTATACAAGTGAATCTATCATTGAATCCATTGTCATAGTCCAAGCAGACTGTAGTTCCTTTGTAGCAGTAATGTCCTAATGGTCTAAGGCTGGCTGAGGATCATGGTAAGTATAGTTCATAAACAAATAGGTTGCTATCACCTCTACTCAATGGGCAAGCACCTACACAAAATGTGTATTATATGCTTTCTACATAATGCACAGTAATCTTCGCTGGAACAAAACATCAAAGAGAAATTAAAATCAATGATCTTTTCAAACATTAAATTTATCACAGGGGATGCAAATACCTTGATTAAGGAAATAGGGAGAAAAATGCTTACTGTTTCTGAGGACATATAGCCTCGTTATTACAGTGTTCAAAATGTAGATACACTGCTCACTGTGCTTCAGAAAACCATTATTCAAAATGAAGAACAATACTCAGTACCAGTGGTGTATCCTGGGTTTGTGCTGCCCCAGCCCCGCCTTCTAAATACACACACATTCACTGACAGATACGCAAACACTAGCTAACAGACATACACACTCACTAACACTCACACACTAACAGACACACACTCACTCACATTAACACACTCACTTACCTTTGGGAATGCTGGGGGTGGGTTCTCCCTCTCCCTGGGGTCTAGTGGGGCTGCTGGGCGGTCGGTCGGGTGGCGCTGGCAAGGGAGCACTTTCCCCTGAGCTCTCTGCTCAGCTCCCTCGCGCGCCGCAGAGTGATGCCAGGAGCCGGAATATGACCAGGTGACCGGCGGCACTCTGCAGCACGTGAGGGAGCTGAGCAGAGAGCTAGGAGAAAGTGCTCCCTCGCCAGTGCCGCCCGACCGACTGGATTGTTAGCCGCAAGGCTAACAAGACATTTGTCCTGGGCATTTGGGGGCGGCTTAAATTATGTGATTTGATGCAATGAAGGGCGAGTGCTTTTAACTAACTGTATGGAATAAAGAAGGTGTGGTTTCAGCTAACTGTATGGAATGAAAGGGGCATGGTTTCAGTTAACTGTGTGTGCCGTAATGGAATGAAGGGTGTGTGGTTTCAGCTAACTGTATGGAATGAAAGGGGTGTGGTTTCAGTTAACTGTGTGTGCCGTAATGGAATAAAGGGGGTGTGGTTTCACCTAACAGTATGGAATGAAGGGTGTGTGGTTTCACCTAACAGTATGGAATGAAGGGGGTGTGGTTTCACCTAACAGTATGGAATGAAGGGGGTGTGATTTCAGTTAACTGTGTGTGTTGTAGGATACTATGGCACTAGAAAAAGTGAAGAGGTGGCCTACAAAATTAATAAAAGGAATGGAACATATCAGCTATGAAGAAAGGTTAACAAATTTAAACCTATTTAGTTTAGAAAAACGTCGCCTGAGAGGGGATATGATAACATTATCCAAATATATTCGGGGCCAATACAAACCATTGTGTGGAAATCTATTCACAAACCGGACTTTACATAGGACACAAGGTCATGCGTTTAGACTGGAAGAAAGAAGATTTAATCTAAGGCAAAGGAAAAGTTTTTTTTACTGTAAGAACAATATGGATGTGGAATTCTCTGCCTGAAGAAGTGGTTTTATCAGAGCCCATACAGATGTTCAAACAGCTACTAGATGCATACTTGCAAAACAGAATATTCAAGGATATAATCTTTCAATGTAGGGTAATAACTGCTTGATCCAAGGATAAATCTGACTGCCATTCTGGGGTCAAGAAGGAATTTTTTTCCTAGCTTGTTGCAAAATTGTGCTTCAAACTGGGTTTTTTGCCTTCTTTTGGATCAACAGCAAAAAACAAATGTGAGGAAGGCTGAACTTGATGGACACAAGTCTCTTTTCAGCTATGTAACTATGTAACTTGTAATGCAATGAAGGGGGAGTGGTGTCAGGTAGCTTTGTGTGCTAGTATGGAATGAAGTAGGCATGGTTTTAGCTTCCTATGCTTACAGCAGTCTCTCGGTTAAACTTAAGTTCCTTTTTTTCAGATTGTGACTGCAGTAAGTGTAGGAAACAAAGACAATGATAGACTTCTCATAATGAGGCAGTTTCTCTAATAATATTTACTGGCTGACTGCAGGTAGAACTTTTTATTTAAATGTCTTCGACAGATAAATAATAGCGACTACACATATAATAATGCAGGTTTAGCAAACTAAAAGATCCCCTGATGAATACAATGCGTTCTCCATTTTCCCTTCACTGGTCTAAAGATAATTAACACTCCCATGGGACTTGATCATTTTGTTATAAAAGGACACATTCTTTTACTTATTAAAGCTGATAATTTTTCTCCAATAATGTCCTTTTACACTTGTGTCCAACAGGAAATCTTTGAGCATTGACTTTGTTTTGCAGCCAAGCAACATCTCAAGAAGGACTTGAAGCAAATTAGCATTACAGCAGAGTCTCTCGGGGGTGCTGGCAACAAATCACCTTTTTAGTGCTAATAAAAGGAACGATGGAAAAAGAAGGATAAAGGAAAACCAGAAACATTTTGCTATTTGCACTATTTGTACAGACATGTTCAGGAACAATAGTCGCTCTGCTCTTACTATTTTCCACGACAGTATGGATGAGCAGTGAAATGTCTTGAAAATGTTGCCCATATTTGTTGAATGCAAAGCTGCCTGGAGCAGAAAATGATTGTGACTGTCTGGTTAATCAGATCCCATCCATTTTCATAATAAGATCTTCAGCAGAGATTTTCGGTAATGGAACACAGATAGAGAGGTGGTCTTCCCCGTCTTGGAGGTCACATTATTACTGGAAGCCAATATTATTTACAGCTATGGCTTAGTCTATAATAAACAGAATGTAGTTTAGCTATGCATGCGTTATAAATGCAACTGTTTAGCCAGCTTAAATGTATTCTCCTGATTATAGGACTGGATGCAATGTTGATGCAGTTGTCCTTGTACTGACTGAATTTATTTATTCCAATGAGATAATTATCCATTTAGGATTTGTCACTCATGTAACTGCAGGTAGATCAAATTAATAGGCAGCATCTAATTCATCCTGAAGAATGAGGGTGTAAAGAACATGTTAATCCTTCCTCCTGACCATTAAGTAATGCAGGAGAAGAGTGGATTATGCTGGGAACAAAAATTGTGTGAAAATCTGTTGCAATCTGCATGGAAAAGAATAAAATGTGTTCTATGCTAATGCCTGCTAAACAGAAACTGTCCAGAGATACCTACTGATAGTTTGCATACCTCCCAAGTGTCCCTATTTTAGAGACCCCTTGGCCTGCTTTTATATCCTAATGTTCCTCTTTTTCTAGGTCTCCATATTGTTGCTGTGGAGCTCTGTTATAAGTGTTTAGAAATCAGTCCGTGTACATAAGATACATTGTTCTTGTTCTAAACTAGATTGTTAGATCTACTAGATTGTTGCGCAAATTCTTACTAGTAAGTAACCTGCAATTTCTCCACTAGCACTCCCCCAAAATAAAAGTGATCCTTTTTGTCCATTTGAAATACTTGGAGGTATGAGTTTGTCTTGCCACTTGCTAGCACCAAGTACATGCATTCACACCAATTTCTGAAACAGGAAGCCTCGGGCAGGGGCGCCACTGACTGACTTGTTGTGTCAGCTGACACTCTAATTGAGAGAGCAGCTCCTTGTTCACAAACGTCGTTTTGGTGCCCAGAGGTTCTCTTTAAGCATTGTAATGATTTTATGCCATGTGCCTCTCCTAAAGAGCTTAATCTATAATATAAACTGAGGTCAAGTTCATCGAGGGGCGGTCTGGGACAAGGGGCAGGGAGGCAAATGCCCTCCAGGCCGCCCTAAATAATTTGTAAATAAAATGGCCGCCTGCTAATTAAGTGTTTAAGACAGCCGCCTAAGGCCTCGCAGCAGCCTAAACCGCCTTAGGGCAGAGTGTGTCGGGTTCTCGGTCAGTGACTGAGGACCCGACACCAGGAAGGGGGTTCGGGCGGCTTGCTCAGTATGTGTTTCGCAAGATCTGGCCAATCACAACGTTGCTGCAGGTTACCACGGCAATGCTCTGACCAGGTCTCGCAAGATATATGGACTGC
>OW240923.1:6947421-6954457 GCA_933207985.1 Pelobates cultripes | reverse complement strand
TGCGAGGATCCCTTAGTTCGCTGTTAGAATGTGACCTTCTCTTTGACGCGCCACTTCCTCTCTGCATGCCAGGCTAACAGGGTGACATTCTCCCTGCAGAACACTCAGTGGTCTATTTCACAGAGAGGGATATGGTTTCTGCCATACGAAAGGAATCTTATTTGCACAAATTGATATAACTTTTTTTTTCTGCATACTGAAAGATGATCAGCTTCTGCAAAACAAAACAAATACCTTTGCCAGACCTGCAGCATTGTCTTCCATTTCCAACAAAAAATGTGTATAACACTGCAAACAGGAAATCTTTATGATAATGTTGTCATGGACAACAATTAAGATGCTAAGATGTCAATGTCCATATTTTTGTTGCTGGGAACAGGGAATTAAATATTGGTATGAAATATTGGTTTGATATGCAGTCCAGGCTCACAGAGTTCCCAAAAGTACTTTTCTTACCAATGCCTGTACCATTACAGGTAACATTGTGGGTTCTGGGAATAAATCTGCTTTACACACACCTTGCCGTTGTGGGGATATTTATGGGATAATAATAGTAACAGTGAGAATTGCCCACTAATTCAATTCTCAGATCCCAAAGAACGTTTATCGTAAGTGAAAGTATTTCATATAATTAAAATCACAATGTATAAAAATAGATTTTTATTTATATGACAAATTAAT
Source organism: Pelobates cultripes (assembly GCA_933207985.1). NCBI lineage: Eukaryota > Metazoa > Chordata > Amphibia > Anura > Pelobatidae > Pelobates > Pelobates cultripes. The sequence goes on along the minus strand of OW240923.1, from coordinate 6,953,776 downwards.
TAATAATAATATTATGCAACATGCATGACAATAATCAATGAATATTCAGTATTAAATGATATGCAATACAAAGAAATGGGTATTACGTTTCAATGGCTAAATAGCATTTCCTGTCAAGACTTCTGACGATTTATGAGGTATCCTCACTGACTTAAAGTGAAACTTTTCACAGCAGCGAAGAACAGAATTCCTCAGAGTGCAGCGTAAGGTCGTAAAGTTTAGCTGACAGTTAGAATAACCCTTTCAATGCTGGCTAGATCTCCTAGGTAATTAAGATCTATTCTTTATGTAATTTTTAAATAAAATACATTTAAACCAGTTCATTAGTCATTTCCTGGAACCATCCAATAAGAGAATCTACCATATTATATAAGCAGAATTTAATTTGTCTAAAAGATATCTTATCTTAATTTAGAGCAAATCAATACACCTGGATAAAAACAACGGTATGCTACCACGTGATAATATCACATCAATATATAATTATTCTTAATTCCACCTGCAGAATGGAATGTTTATAACTATATATTCTTTAACTAAGATTTCTTAATATGGAAATCTGACCGTGCTTTATCCAGTCATATATAATGCTATTAATACATTTTAATTAATTTAATTAATTAAATGAAACCAGTATAATTACCAGTTGAGTAGATATTTCATCCGATTAGTAGTCTCAGGAACTTATTTGGATGTCTCTCTGCATGGAGGTGTTGGTTAGAAAGTCAGTAAATTCTAAGTGTTAGAGTTTTAGGAGTAGAGTGTTAGTCTCAGATGTTGTCCGAGTTGGAATCCCCAAACTTCCAATTCCTCTCTCCTCTTTTTCCTTCTCCTTTGCCTCTGCATGCATCCCTCAATCTTCCCTTTGTCCTAACTTTTAAAGGGCCAGACTCTCTGTACGTCATCAGTTGATAACCCAATAGAAGCACTAGAGGTGTGGTTATCTTCCAGATCGCAATTTAGGTATTTGGTCTATAGAGGGCAGTCTTGTCCCACTAAACATACCTATCCAGAAAGAGTTAACTTTTCCTGGTGGCTATTTTGACGTCATTTTGCGTTATCTTTATAGTGCCATAATTTAAAATTTCAAAGGGTTTCTTAAATTTTGTCCAGACTATGTGTCTGGCAAATTCTGAGTTTTGACCCGTAACTTACAATGGGACCTTATATGTATAGACAGTTAAATTGTATTATTTAATCTTCTCTGTCACAATTGTCTGGGTTTAGAATTGATTATATTCTTCTTATCACTTGTTTATACTATGCATTCCTTTTAGCTCTGGCAAAGTGGCTAGTCTTACAGAAAGAAATCTTGTGTCTTTTTTGTTAACTTGAAAATAACAAAATGGAGTCTGGTCTGTTCAGAGTGACTCAGAATATACACTTTTAGTTTCTATCATAGCACAAAATGTCTGCCGATTTAAATACCCTGACACCGTGTATTGAATGCATGCATGAATGGGCATTCAAAACAAACCCAGAGTGTATAGATACTAACTAACCCAGGTTAGGGAAAGTTCCCCTTTTGAGCCTAAATCTCGTTTTTGTTTTTCTATTGGTGTGTACAGCAGTGCTTCTGTTACAAAACGTCCAGTAAAGTGTCCGTAATAGACTATGTCTATGCTGCCAAGCAGTGCAGAAGTTAAATACCTGGTGACGGCATAGACTGCCATGTCAAATTCCCAAAGCCAATGCTGGAGATGCCACCAACCAAACGGGGACTCAGCACATATCTGGTGGACATGACCGGTAATTCAAAAATTCTGGTCTAGAAACTCCAGACTTAGCCATATCATTCTACAAGTGCACATACCACTCACACCAGACATCTTCCTCTTCCATCTACTACCATCTTCCCTACCGAAAGTCACGACTTCCCTAATCAGACACCTGCTCACCAACTTACCCCAATGAAATGGAAAAAAGCTAACTACCCGTCTATTAGGGACTGGATCCAGAGGGTCGAAAGCATTAGGATAGTGGAGGAGGTATGCCACCCCCTCTCAAAAAATTATGAGATATACACAAACAAATGGGAACCCTGGTGCAAATTCTTGGAAATCAGCCAAGCCAAGGCAAACATCCTGGCCCCGTAACACGATTACCAGGAGATAAACTTCACCCCATTCCTTCAATACAACTCCCGTGCCCCAACTATATTGGGTCACCTGCAATGTCAAAATCAATCCCGGCTTAGACAAAGAAAGGACTTCCCCTCTCCCCCTTCCTCTCCCCCTCATTTAGCCCCTCAGGATCCACATTGCCTCCAGTCCATAGACAAGGCTCCTGGTGGTTCCCAGGAAATAGCTTAGATGTTGTGGAGTACCTACACCCCTATCTCTATAACACGATACCGGTTACAAAGTAGACACTGAGTCCAGAGGATACTTTCCAACCCCAATCTGGGGCACACGGACAGAATTTCCGGGCCCACCTCAGCAGAAACTAGTTAATCAGCACAGGCCTAAACATATACTAGTCTGTCATTATTCCAATCACTCTACATGTGGAGAGAAATGCTTTGTTTTGATGCTATGCTTTGACAGTTTACCAAATTAGATTTATAATTATAAAAAATGGTTATTAAAAAAATAATAATTTGGTTTGGTTTTCAAATGACAGATGTATGTGTATGACAAAATCGTATTGGGTTGTTGCATGTTGCCAATGTCATGAAGGATATTTCTGTTTGTACCCTCCATTTTCACCTCATGCCTGTAAAGCTGATAACCCTGAATATGTCTTATGTACTCACATGCAATATGACAAAGAATTATATTAAATAAAAACAACAAAAAAACTGTTGCACTGATACAAGAGTGTAAATTCCGAGGTGTCGCAGCACCCGATTCTTATAAGGAGCAAAGGATGGTAATAAACAGATCTTCTGAGTGAGATTTCCCTTTCACATTGTACAGAATTATAAACATTGTTTAACAACTCCGTTATGTTAAGAAGTTGTCTGCCAGATTTTGTAGATGTAGAGCATAGTTAGGGAGGCTTAGTGAGCATAGGAGACACCGATGCCGATATCAAGGTTATTTTCTTTAGAGTAGTCAAGGTTCCATTTTGTATTATTGCCTTCGAGAAGCATTTTCATGGTGGTGGGTGTGTGCGGACCCCCACCCTTTTCCTATGCGTCATCCGTGTCTCCGATAGACTCTTAATTGAAAGAGCAAGGAAAGAGAAAAGAGTAGAAAGGGTGTTTGTGCATGTTAATGTAAGCATGTTTTGTATGGAACATGTGTGTGTGTGAACATCAGGGTCTATTTGTGTGTAGTGTTGGCATTGAATGTAGTTGTGTGTTTGTATGTACTGTTGTTACGTGAAAGCAGTGGTGTACTTGTGTGTAGTCTGTTTGAATGCAGGATAGTTTCTGTATGTTGTTTTGGTGTTTGAATGCAGGCGTTTTGGTGTTTTATTTGTAGTATGTCGTTAATTTTATCGCCATATTGCACTATTGGCTCCTCCCGTCTTTGTTTTTTTCGTACGCTGTCACCATACAAATCTGTACCACAAGTACCAATGGAAAATCTTTTTTTTAGGCCTGTTCCACTCAATTTTGGTACATTTATAGATCTATTTATATATTTATATTCTGTTTTTAGATTTCTCTGTGGATTCTGTGGTTTATCTTTATGTAGAATTTTTGGAGGATTATTTCTTCCCTTGTACTTATTTATTGGCACATCCTGGTCTTCTGTTCTGCATTTACCACATACACTGGCACACACACACAGATGCACACAGAAACATACACCTACACAGACACATACAAACAGACTGGCACACACGCAAGTCAAAGTTTACATATTTATTGGTACCCCCCTGCTTCCATGCCATTTGAGTCCTGGAGTGTGGCTTTCCTGGAATGGTTGAGGCTGAAATGAGACTGAAGCAGTCTGTGCAGTCTTTTCCTCTCTAAGCCTCCTCAATCCCCCAGCCCCTAGTAAATGGGGTGATAAATTGCAACAGCACCCAATTTGCCCCCTGATTACACCTGCCTGCCTGTTGAGTTTTCTCTAAGTGTATGGGCTACCCAATGGACTCCCAATGCCTGTGGACCCCGTGCAGAAGCACAGGCGGTAAGTCTGCTTCTCCCACTCCCCCATAATGTAAGCTTGTTAGTACTGGGTCCTCAGCACCTGCTGCCCCATCTCATCCAACTTCTTCATGCACAAACGTACATGTTAGTGTTTACTGAGTTATGGAATATATTGGAGCATTTTAAATAATACTAATAAATTATTAGTAGATCATTAGGTAATGTAAAATGTCCTTATATAGACTGCTTCCTTTTCACACCTGCACTCAAAGTCCTTGAAATAAAAATGTCCCTTTTCGGCCATTTGAAGTACCAGGAGGCAGGTATGAGATCGGGGAAAGTAGTACAGGACTATAAGCACTGACGGTGTGGGAGGAGGTAAAGAAAGGGTGCATTACCATATAAAGGGACGGGATATGAACTGTAAATCAATTCTCCCTGAAACAACAGATTCTGAACTACACCAGAAATAATGAACCTGGATACAAATCAAATTTTGTTTAATCAATTTGCATTACATAGATATTTTTTACATCCGTCTGTGGAGTGACCAAATTAGCTCTTTGTGTGAAGATGGTTTTGGTAAGTGTACGTTTCTCAAGCATCAGGTTCCCCCCACCCCATTTAAACTTGCGGAGACATGCATTTAATCTGTTTATTGTAACCAATCCACACTGTGAGTTTGGTTTCCGAGATATGTCCTTGCATTATGCTCTGCTCAGAACACAGCTGGATCCCAGACACTTGTTATTCTAGGCAGCTCAGCATTGTCCCTGAACGGGGATAAAAATTAAACTGCCACTAGGAGGATAGGGCACAATTGCAGAAAATCAGCAGCCTTGGATTTCTGCATCAAGGCAACAAATGTTGGAATTAAGTAAAGCTAAATGACATTTCTTTAGACAGCATGACTAGAAATCTAATTAGGCTGCGAGAGCAAGAAATAGTCCCATCGGCCGCAGCAGTAAGTACAATGTATGTACATATGATAAAGCGTTCTGATTTGGTACCCAGTAACAAATTACAAAGTTGTTTTAAACATTCACTGTGTGTGCAGACATTATTGGAGATGGTTTCAAATCTAAGACTAGCAAATTGCATATTCTGGCACAGTCAGTGTATTAAATCCCAAACTCAAATTGTGTAAAGCTCTAATGGACCATAAAATAAATAGTTAATTATATCTGTTTGTGGACAATATTATTATAATCTGCTACCCAGGGCCGGACTGGTAAAAAAAATTTGGACTGGGCATTTTTCAATCAGAGCGGCCCCCTAATAAGGGGGTGGGGCCATATAGGGTGTGTTTTGTCATCAGTAATGACAAGCACGCCCCCTCTCAAAGTGAGCATGTCGGTTCAATGTGCAGAGCCTTAGAGCATCAGTTGACCATTCTAGCCAATCAGCGGCACCCATGCCTGACGTCAATCTGCACTTCCTGACACTCCGTTTCAGAAGCGGAATACCACTGAGCAACCTGGAGATCTTGGGCAGTAGGAAGCCTTTGGGTTTAAACCATGTGCGAGCGGTTTAACCCCTTAAAGGAAAGAGAGCGCCCCGGGGCCTCCTGACATCATAACATTTTCATTAAATTGAAGTTTATTATTTTACTCCTTAGTTTGCTGTGTTTTTATATGTTTAAGTAAAGTATATTTTTACTTATTTATCTGTTCCTGAAACTTCAATTTTGGAGTATTACATCGCTGGGACCATCTACACTACAACAGTCTACGTGGCGAGGTCATATCTACTAAGTTCAGAGCCGACGTTAAGGGCTCTGGAGCATGTGAGTGTCCTTTGTATTTTCTGCACAGATACCATTTTATATACAGTCTGCGCTCTACTAAGTTCAGAGCCGATGTTAAGGGATCTGGAGCATGTGAGTGTCCTTTGTATTTTCTGCACAGATACCATTTTATATACAGTCTGCGCTCTACTAAGTTCAGAGCCGACGTTAAGGGCTCTGGAGCATGTGAGTGTCCTTTGTATTTTCTGCACAGATACCATTTTATATACAGTCTGCGCTCTACTAAGTTCAGAGCCGACGTTAAGGGCTCTGGAGCATGTGAGTGGCCTTTGTATTTTCTGCACAGATACCATTTTATATACAGTCTGCGCCATGTCGCTTTTATGTTTTTATTAACAGGTTCTACCTCATTTACTGCTGCTATTGTGATTTACCTTTAATACCTGTTGCACTATCACCTTTTCCTCCAAGATTTTATGTATTTCGGAGACCATAGTTGTGAAAACACTGCAGAGGGAGAGCCCCTGACTGATCAAGGCAAATGCCCTCCATGAGTGAATGAA
>OW240923.1:6804921-6942421 GCA_933207985.1 Pelobates cultripes | reverse complement strand
AATTACATTTTGGAATGTGATATATCTTATCATGTCTCTCTTCAATATTAATCTAAAGAAATCTCCAGAAATTGTCAGCTCCATCTAAATTGGGGTAAACTCCTAAAAATTCATCAAATACTGACCTTACATTCTCTTATATCTGTGAAAATAGTAATTGCAAGATCATGGAAACAAATATCAACTCCAGATATCTCCCAGTACAAAAACCAACTTACATTCCAGCTTGAAATGGAGAGGGGAGTTGCAGATTCAAATAATAATCTAAAGTATACACATAATTATGAACAGTGGATTAAAGAGATTTACAAAATAGTCTAACAGTCTAATAACTTCCTCACTTTACTAAATGGTTAAAGGACCACTATAGTGCCAGGAAAACATACCTGTTTGGTATTAACATACCTGTTTTCCTGGCACTATAGGGTCTCTAGGTCCCCCCCACCCTTAGGGTCCCCCTCCCGCCGGGCTCTAGGGGTAGGAAGGAGTTAAACACTTACCTTTCTCCAGCGCCGGGCTCCCTCGGCGGTGGGGACTCTTCGCCTCCTTTCCCCGTCATCGGCTGAATGCGCATGCGCGGCAAGAGCCACGCACGCATTCAGCCAGTCTATAGGAAAGCATTCTCAATGTTTTCCTATGGACGCAAGCGTCTTCTCACTGTGAAAATCACAGTGAGAAGCGCGGAAGCGCCTCTAGCGGCTGTCAATGAGACAGCCACTAGAGGATGGATTAACCCTAAGGTAAACATAGCAGTTTCTCTGAAACTGCTATGTTTACAGCTGAAAGGGTTAATCCTAGATGGACCAGGCACCCAGACCAGTTCATTAAGCTGAAGTGGTCTGGGTGCCTATAGTGGTCCTTTAAATTCATTTATACCCTTCCTAAACGAGCAATATAGCAAACAATAATGTATGTATTTAGTTTTTGTAATGTATTGTATGTATATAACGTTTATTACTTAACCACTTATTTGTATAATTGTATGTATAATTTGAAAAACCATTTCAATAAAATGTATTTCCCTGAATATTATGTTTTTGTTTTTTTCAAGTATGCATCTAGTTACTGTTTAAACAGTGCTAATACCAATTCTTCAAACTGAAAATTTCACATCCTCATTGTTTTTTAATGTTAAAAAAAAAAACGAAATAACCTTCCTTTGCTTTATAATACATGATAAAACCTTACTGGCCTTGGCAACTGCAGATTGACATTGCATACTGCTGACTAATTTGTTGTCTATAACAATTCCCAAATCCTTCTTGTGTGCTCTTATCTCTAATTAACTACCATGTAGGGTATAAGTTGCTTGTGCAACCGAAGTGCATAACTTTGCAGTTGTCTGCATTAAATTTTATCTGCCATTTGAGTGCCCAGTCCCCCAATCTATCTAAATCTGTGGCATTACATATCTCCGCCAAGAAAGTCACCTCACTCGATCCTAACCGACCTCCTGCTGCCGTGCGGTCTGACTGAACTACGCAGCTGCGTGGACTTCTATATATAGATGTGGATGGGATGTCATGCCCACTCTTAAAGTGACTACATCATCATTGCAAGCCTAATCTGTATTGGATTGCAGTGATGATGTGGACCTATCAGAACATAGGTAAGCCCATTTAAGGCTTACTTTATCCCACATTCATTGACCTATTGTGGTTCATATTAGAACCTTGTTTAGTACTTCTAGTGATTCTCTTGTTATTTCCTGTGTTTGACCTCTGCTTTGTATTTGACTCGTGATTTCTGGTATCCTGACCCCGGCTTCGTATTTGACTCGTGATTTCTGGTATCCTGACCCCGGCTTCGTATTTGACTCGTAATTTCTGGTATCCTGACCCCGGCTTCGTATTTGACTTGTGATTTCCTGTATCCTGTTCACGAGTCAAATACGAAGCCGGATTTCTGGTATCCTGACCCCGGCTTCGTATTTGACTTGTGATTTCTGGTATCCTGTTCACGAGTCAAATACGAAGCCGGATTTCTGGTATCCTGACCCCGGCTTCGTATTTGACTCGTAATTTCTGGTATCCTGACCCCGGCTTCGTATTTGACTTGTGATTTCTGGTATCCTGACCCCGGCTTCATATTCGACTCGTGATTTCTGGTATCCTGACCTCGGCTTCGTAATTGACTTGTGATTTCTGGTATCCTGACCCCGGCTTCGTATTTGACTTGTGATTTCTGGTATCCTGACCTCGGCTTCGTAATTGACTTGTGATTTCTGGTATCCTGACCCCGGCTTCGTATTTGACTTGTGATTTCTGGTATCCTGACCCCGGCTTCGTATTTGACTTGTGATTTCTGGTATCCTGACCTTGGCTTCTTCTTTGACTTGTGATTTCTGGTATCCTGACCCCTGCTTCATATTTGACTCGTGATTTCTGGTATCCTGACCTCGGCTTCGTATTTGACTTGTGATTTCTGGTATCCTGACCCAGGCTTCGTATTTGACTCGTGATTTCTGGTATCCTGACCTCGGCTTCGTATTTGACTTGTGATTTCTGGTATCCTGACCCTGGCTTCGAATTTGACTCGAGATTTCTGGTATCCTGACCTCGGCTTTGAATTTGACTCGAGATTTCTGGTATCCTGACCTCGGCTCCGTCTTGATTGAGTATTCCTGTCCTTGATTTATTCTTGACCCTGATTCTTGTTGTTTAGTTATGTTAAGTCTGGCTATTTTAAGGCTCGGTAATCCGTCTTTTAGATCCACCTTTTGTGGTTTCCTCTTACCTGTGTGTTGGGTTATGACTTCCGTGACAAAATCCCTCTGCAGCAAAGTAATATTTTGCTCACATTGTATTAATTTACCGAGTTTTGTGTCATTTGGAAACACTGAAACATGACTTTCAATGCTTATTTCAAAATCCTTTATAAATACGTTGAAGCGTTCCCAGAACAGAACCCTGAGGGACACCACATACCACCTCTGTCCAGCTTGAAAATTTACCATTAGACAACTCTCTGTACTCTATTTTTAAGCCAATGTTCTACCCAAGAACAAGAATATTTGTCTAGACCAATTTATTTTAGTTTGAACACTAGTCTGTTGTGTGGAACTGTCTCAAACGCCTTGGCAAAATACAAATAGATCACATCCACTGCAACACCCTGATTCATACTTCTACTTACTTCTCGTAGAATGCAATCTAGTTAGTTTGACATGACAAGTAGTTTAACTCTAGATGCACATACCTCTCTCCCGTCTTTACAATAATACTCCTAGTGTCTCCCCAATAATACTCCCAGTAATGTGTCTGAGTGTATAACAGAGCTCCATATTGTTGAGTGTATAACAGAGCTCCACAGCAATAATACTCCCAGTAATGTGTCTGAGTGTATAACAGAGCTCCACAGCAATAATACTCCCAGTAATGTGTCTGAGTGTATAACAGAGCTCCACAGTAATAATACTCCCAGTAATGTGTCTGAGTGTATAACAGAGCTCCATGGCAATAATACTCCCAGTAATGTGTCTTTAAGCTACAATAAATGTATTTAGAAATCAGTCTGTGTAAATAAGATACATTGTTCTTATTCCAAATTACATTTTATTTACATAAATTGTTATTCTTAAGTCACCTAAAATTTCTTGGAACAGACCCGGCCTCAAATCACACCCTCACTCACAACCCTAAATTGAAAGTGCCTCTCTTTGTCCATTTGAAATGTTGGGAGGTGTGGAAGCATAATGGTAAATATATGGACTATTTTATTAATAATGATCTATTATATTTAGAATAACAGAATCCCTTTAATTAACCTTATAATGCCAGCTATTTGGCATTATATAAATCAACTATAATAATACGTCTGTGGTGAACTAGCCCCTTAGAAGAGACTCATTGCTTCAATAAATCACCGCCATTCGATTTTATGTTTCACAACCTATACTTTAAAATTACATGTGAAGCTTCCTCTTGAAAAGGCCTGAGTGATATCTGAAGCAAATGACAATGGGACATAGTTTTACCACAGTGTTACCTTGCTGACTTTGACATAAAAGATTGCTAAAGATGCCGGCATATCCAGGAGTTAATATAACGTATTCACTACCATGAACAGATGACATATTCACTGACATTGAACAGTTGCCCATTGATTTAGCCAATTAGAAAAACAGCTGGACTTATTCAGCCAACCACAAATTTGACACATTGGAGGCAGTCAGATGTTTAACCATAATGTACCTGGACACTCTCCAGAAATTATTGCAAACTTAAATGGAGTCATTTGCTCAATAAAATTCAGAAAATGAACCATACCAAGCCAGATATTTATCCAAGCCTTAAACCAGGACATTCTACTTTTATAGGAAATGTGTGCAGAGGAAGGGGAGGAAATCATTCATACTAATTTTATTTAAAAAGACAGTGTTTTAACTACTAGACTGTCTAACTCAATTGTTTATAAGTTGGAAATGGTTGTTAAATCTTGCAGAAACATAGCACTATGTGATAAATGTGTTTGGAAAAGAAATACATCACATTCCTTTCAGAGTGAATGTAAACTGTCTATACCACATAAACCCCCCCCCAAAAAAAAAACATTTAAGCATAAAACAAAGGTTATATATTTTTTTTATGTACTGGGTAGTATGCAATACACTTAGATATTTCGATTCTGCTCATCCTACCTATTCAGTGTCTCCTTAACACTAATTTAAAATATTTACAGGATGCAGGTGGATCATATTAAAATGAAATTAATGCAGATCCCTATTGCGTGTTAGCTTGTTGAAATGAATTATGTGTGAAGTGTGTCCCCACCTCTTTCATTTTACAAAAGGTGCAGATTTCAATAAAAAAATTATAAATGAACCTTGTTACACCTTCCTGGCTGTCAGACAACCGGTCCTGTTACTTCCTGTTAATTTCAGTGAAGATAAACTCAAGAGGCAGCAATTGCCCAGAGCACCTGCCTTGTAAAGACTTCTCACTGAGTTACATTGGGAAGTATTTGATTGGACAGCCACATAAAATCTGGGCGGGGTTAGAAGAGGAGGGCTTGCAAAGGTTGCAGGCAAGAGATCTGCAGATTTCACTAGCTGTTTTTAGGTACAACATGAAAAAAAAAATGATCAGCCAATATCCATAGGAGCCAGTGTCTTAGACAAAATGTATACATTGAAATACAACATAGTCAGTTTCAAGACACTTGGGCAGAGCAACATTTGCGATCATATTCTACAGGTTTTCTAATACAGATTGTGTTTATACAGGATGAGAATCAGAATATTTGTCTCCCTATTATCAGAAGACTAATGGAACCGTCCCTTGCTCAAATAACAATTAGAATAATGATTCTCCTAACTCCTCCGAGCAAATCTGTCCTTTATAGTCAGATTGTGTTAATGGTCGTAGCTTTAGTTTTCCTGAGGTTCAATGAGAATCAATGCAAAGCAGAGATAAGGCAGAACCTTAAACTTGCCCCAAGCAGAGATCTTTAATGAGTAAGATTTGAAAGACTATGACTCAATTAAACGGAATTTAAACAAAATTGAAAAAACAGAAATCATAGCTGCATACAAAAGTATAGCAGCACTGAAGGTGTTCAGTATTCTGATGTATAATGCTATCAATCAACTCCTGGAACAAAGGGTCTGTCATTAATTAGATTGTGAATTAAAGCTTTTCTGTGAGGGTCAAAACACCCTTCATTTTGACATTTAAATCACTGCTCCATTGCTTTGCATTTCAGCATGCGAAAGGCATCACAGAATGCTTTTTTGTTAATTGCCTTCATTTTTCACGTGAGCTGTTTGATTTATAGTCAATTAAAAATTCCCAGAAAAGCCACAAAATCATGTTAAGAATAAACATGATTAATGCTTGAGAATTACACCTCCACATGCAGTGTGACTGGTTGGATGCAGCTAGCACTCAACCTGGAATCAGAAAGACTGGACACTGAATATCGAGTTAGAACAGAGCCGTAACATGATGGAAGCAGCTATTGCAGGAGGTACACCTCACACCATCTAAGTTCAAATCTTTGTGGGAGGATGCCTTGCAGATTACGTTCTCCAACAGACTCTGGGACTGCACGAGAATCACACCCTTCTGAAATAGAATTCACGAGACAGTGACAACAGTAGCGGTCAAAGGTGTACGTTTTCACCCAATGGACATGCTTCTAAACCATTCCATGTTCATGTACAGAACCCACCGTTTGTTTATTAATGACAAAACGTATACACCTCTTTGTCAGGGTTCGACATTGAGACCTCTGTTATATTTATTGGTGTTATTTTCTCTATATTTCCAAATATTCTTTACAAATAAAGATTGTCAAAAAGGAAAACTGATGAAAATGCACTTTTAGTGTCCTGTAACATGCATGGAATGGCATATTGTGCCAGGAAAGAATTGATGTAAACATGATGTACAATTACCAGGTGTGGTGAATCTAGAAATCACACTGGTGGTCTGTAACTTTACATAAAGCAGAGACCTAACTAGAAACTACAGGGCCCCGGCGCATACACTCAGTATGCGCAGTGTTTTAAGCTGAAACATTGCACATACTGACTCCTACCACCATAACCACTTTGTAGAATATTGCATATTCTATGTTTCTATTGAATATGTATGGATGTCTCTTGGCTCTCTTTCCTGTACAAGATGTAACTCTCCCGTCAGAAGTCCAGCAATTACCATCTGCTGTTGAATGTACATTATCCTGTAACATCCTTTGTTGTTTTATTATGTATCAGTAACTAAGAATAAACCTGAAGAAACCGTAAGTCAGATTGCGTATTAGTACTTTTTATTAATATAGACATATATTAATATGGCGAGCATTTGGCCCAAGACTATATATACAAAAGACGTGTATATCAATCAACTGAAGAGAAGAAGAAATTAAGACGATTTAACAGTGACGATCGATTCCAACCAGCTAGATATTACACACTTCAAATCACTGGTGGTTGGCGCTTCCTGGTACTTCATGAAGTGTAACTTCGTGAAACAACGCTGGATTTCCTCATGCTTTGCACACCGTAACCTTATAGCTCAGGTTATAATACTTTCCAAGCAGTATAAGCCTAGGTTATTATGGTGTTTAAAATGCCCCTTTAACATCATATATCAGTACTTTCAGTATTATTTTAATATGTCAACAGATTTTCTACTGCAGCAGAGAATGGCTTTTGGTTTCATGATGTCTAGCATTGCTGTCTATTAAGATATGTGATTAAATTAGTTTACAAAAACAAAATATGTTCTGGAGGTATTACTGTGAAAACCGCGGTACGTTGTTATGATCTGTAGAGAAAAGGAAAGTAAGCACATTAGACACAAACATGCCAAACGTGTTTCCATATAAATCGCAGTATGGGAATATTAACAAGTGAAGGATTCTTTTATACAGAGATTCAGAGAAACTCTGTTACCAATTCTAAAAGGACTGGTGTTCAGATTTTTTACAAATTAGAAAAATTACTCAGTCCTCCCAGTTAACTGACAAGTTATTTGTTTTTGTTTTTAAGGAATCTTCCTCCAACAAAAAGGTGTAAAAAATGTATTCTAATATTGAACCATAAAGTCCAATAGGGGCGCTACTTCTCAGGAAAGTGATAATTGATCTGGAAAAACAAATGAACAAGGATAAGTCTTCATGGCCGATAATTGTTTCAGGAGTATATTGTACTTTTTGTTCTTCAATAAATGGTATTGTTAAAATAAGGGGAATTTGAGATTTTAGTTACAAAGAAAGGTTACAAACACATGATCTTTTAAATCCATTAAAGAAAGAAGTTCTTCGATGACTGTATGTTCATTGACTGGGCTTTATACAAAGACAGGGACGTCAACTGTTGGAACCTGAGCAAAACTTAAGTTCAAAAAGCAAAAAGCATTCTGTACATTAAAAACATTAAATATACTGATTGCCAAGGGCTGAGCTACCGTGGCCTTTTACCCCAAAGCATGGACCCACAAAGGTAGGATCTCTCACACACCTTTTCTTTCACATTCAAATCTCTTCTTGGTTTGTCTGTCAGCAATGACCCCAGCCATACATACACTAAATGCTTCTGTTTTCTGAACTTCACTAACAGAATTAGTGGGGGGGGGACTTACTGAAGATGGCTATTCATTATTATTATCAGATGAATTAAAAATGTCCCGCCAGCGTATTATAATGTTCCTTTAAGAGAGAATATAGCTTCATTTCTTTTACCATGAATGAAACCACTTTTCACTAGGCTTGCTGTGTACATGCACAGCTGCTGTATAACCCTTCTACGAGAAAGCTATGAAAGCTGGATGCACACTAGAGAGGAACTAGCCATGAATGATATTGTGAGGGCAGTATGCATTCTCACAGTGAAATGTTCAGCCATGTGACTAATCTCAGACAGAAACAAGTAACGAACACATTCTTAACTTGAAGTGCGGAACCTGTAAAATCAATTAAGTGACCCATCAATCATTCTTTGTGTACGGATGGTTAATGATAGCAGGTGTAGTTGCCCTACTTGGAACCTGCAGCAGTGTCCGAGATAAAGGTAAAGGGGTAATAATGGCTGTCTGGACATATTAGAGAGGATGGCTATGCTTCTGATCAACTAGAAAGCGGAAGTGTGCTTAAAATTGACTTAAATGAGCTAACTGAACCAAGTGAACTGTGCCCCCAATTTGATTTCAATGAGGGCTCTGGTCGATTCACTGGCAAGGCAGGGTTACGGACATTGTTCTACTCACTTGCAATGGACACAGTTCATAAGTACTTCATATGGCAACTCGACTGCAACATTAGTTGTGATGAGTTGCACTTGAGAAACAAGTTCATAAAGTCAAAAGTAAGTAAATAAGAACTCTGAGACAGCCAACTGTCAGTGAATCTCAAGTATTGTCAAAATCCCAATAAAGAGAGCAATCATAGGGAAAAAATAAAAACAAAAAAAAACAATTGCATGAAATGCTGTTTTTGCCTCTTCAGAAGCGTGTTTTCATGTCAGAATTAAATGATATCAATTGATTTGAAAGGAATGCAATACAAATAAGTTAACATTTATCACAGATTTTTTTTGTTGAATTAATTTCATGTGAGAGCTTCCTCTAACGTTCTTTAAGTAGATTGCATTCACCTCCTATTCTAACATTGTCCCGTTCGAATACCAAAAAACCTGCACAAACCAGGGACCACCCGGGAGCTTGTTAACACCTATTAACACTTTGGAACGGTTCTCACCGCAGTGTTCTAATTGTTCATCTGGATGGTCACAATTCTTAGGGACAATCACGAGGTGGGGGCCATCTTGTTTGCATGAACGCAGGCAGCGGTATTTGGGCATGAATCTTGTGGAACTAAAATCGGAGACAGAAACTCCTGAACACCACTGGACTTCCATCATCGCCTGCGCTCGGTTCTATACAATTTTGAAGGTCACTATTCGGTGAAAATGTTTGTCTGGATGAGGAAAACAAGCTAGTTTGTTCGTTTTTTTTAACTACCGAACTAGACCCACCGCAAGTCCTGATTCTCTGGAACTGTTTTGGGCACGGGACCATGTGGGCGGACGGTCAAAATTAAGACATCCAGAAAATTCCTGAACTGATCTGGGTGATTTTTGGATATGTTGTTCACCCATATCAGGGCTATCAGGGGGATGTAACTTTTGTGCGGATTTTGTGTGTTTTAAGTTGTTTTGGTGGGTCTTGTAAAAATGTGTGTTTTTTGTGTTTGGAGGTAATGGAGTTTAGTATAGTGCTTGACTCAATTATCTCCCAGGCATAGTGGAAGGATTGACCTATTTCATATGTGAGTGTCCTGAACCTGAGAGCCAATGTGATTGTGTATTTATTTCCACTGTGGTTTACTCCCAGGTCCAGGTCGGGAGTGCCCCTTGCATGGGGATTGTCATAAAAGGCTAGTTGTGGCTACCATTAAACTGAGTTTTTTTTTTTTTACCCTTCATGAAGTCTAGGCAAATGTTTGGGGGATTGGAGAGCTATATTCCCTCTGGGGATTGCTATAATCACTATACTCCCTTGGATCACAACGGTTGCTCTTGGAAGAGCAGCCTGATTTGCTCTCTGGACTCGGAGATGTTTACCCACTGGAAGCAGGATCCTGGTTTTGGGTCCAGGGTGGGTGAAGGACAGCGAGACCCCAACCAAGCTGTGGCGGTTTGTGGGGTTTGCAGTGGTTATGGTGTCCGGTTCAGTGCTTATGGTACTCAAGGATTACTAGGAAGCAGCGATTGACAGAGGTCCCCGGTCGAGGTGCCAGGCGGTCCGTCACAGGCACGTTAAAGGCAAACAAACAGAAATCACAAGACTTCTTTGGTTGTTTCATGCCGTTTTCAAACAAATACTTCCTTCATGTCACAACCAGCCTCCTCCACTCCTCCCAATAAAATGTTCACCAACACCCATGGAGACCCACAGCAATGTTACTCTTATGGGGTTAGAGGGTACATAATTGTCTTGTAACAATTTGAGCAAACTAGCGCCCCAAGAGTTACATTAACTACTTGAAAAAACATTGATTGCAATGTGTGTGACTCTCGGGACTACT
The DNA here is from genome assembly GCA_933207985.1 of Pelobates cultripes. Classification (NCBI taxonomy): domain Eukaryota; kingdom Metazoa; phylum Chordata; class Amphibia; order Anura; family Pelobatidae; genus Pelobates; species Pelobates cultripes. The sequence goes on along the minus strand of OW240923.1, from coordinate 6,931,891 downwards.
CTAATTAGCATGTAATTAACCAATTAAATGTTGTTGAATAAAATGAAAGCAGAGTACTGAATGTATCCCCCAAGTCCTGCATGGATTGCGTCTTTGCAGCATTCCTTACCATTAGTTTTTTGACTTCTCTCTCCAGTCTGATTACTTCTCGGTAAAAAAAAAACAACCAGGCTTAATGTCTGCTGTGATTGCCTAAAGTCACATTACAAAGACATATAAGTTCCGCAAAGATTTTATATGTACCCGGTGAACTGAGCGATTTAAAATAGGAGATTTTATGTCAGTATTGTAAAGACACCCCATCGATTTTAATCCTTTACCTTTGGGCAATGCCACAGTCTTATTAATATTAAACTGTAAAATAGTGGAGCCTGTTGATTGCATTTTTATTTGAACATATTATGGATGTATCTTCAGCTAACAATACAATTTAAACCACTTTGTGCAAATATAACATTCCTATTTCAGACTGATATAAAAGAATAAAACCCTGAAGACGATTGTTTTTGTCAGACTTTATTTTACTGTCGGAGGGAGGATCAGGGACGAATGTAGATGCTTTTATGAAAGATTTTATTCTGTTTGCAGGCGAAAACATTTTATTTTGCTTTATGATCTATCCAAATACGTTTTAAAAAAAATTAAATACAAAAAAAATAATGTTACCAATTATTACCTGACTTTTAAAGGCAAATAATCAATAGTAATTTATTCATTTACAATGGCATTTGCGTAGATGTTTAACTCTGATAAAATGAAATTCCGTTCTCCTTTATAAGTGCTAATGTAATTTTCAAAGCTATTGCAGCTATGTAAACAAAACGGTACTTTGTTCAGATCCTTGGTAATTTGACTGTGAACATGCAAAAATCTTCTGTTACCAATGGTAAAAGGCGAGGGAGGGAGACAATGGCGAACACATTCTATGGACAATGGCAAACGCATTCGCTAGTCTATCGATTTCAATATCATACTGTGAGGTCAGTGAGGTCAGGTTCTACAGTGAGTGAGGTCAGGTTCTACAAAGAAAAAAATATTTTAATGTCAACTAGCTTTCTGTAAAAAACACAGCAGTGTTAAAAGGATTCTGATATACAAAATATGCCAGGACAAAGGTTTTCTCATAATCTAGAGAAAGTGTTGCTGCCAAACAATACAGGAAGTTTCAATGGGTCATATCATTCCTGCAGTCAAAGAGGGTGGAGGTGTGAACAGACTCTCTATTTAAAGGATCACTATAGTGTCAGGAAAACAAAGCGGTTTTACTGACACTATAGTGCCCTGAGGGTGCCCCCACCCTCAGGGTCCCCCTCCCGTGGCGCTGAAGGGGTTAAAATCCCTTCAGCAGTTTACCTTAATCCAGCGCCAGGCTCCCTCGGTGCTGGTGGCCTCTCCTCTCCTGCCGACGTCAGCTCCCCTGTCCGACATCAGCGGAGCAAAATGTGCATGTGCGGCAAGTGCCGCGCGCGCATTCAAAGTGTCATAGGAAAGCATTTCTCAATGCGACTGTACACGAGACGGAAGGAAGGCAGTTGGGGCCTGATGAGTGTCAATGCATGGATTGTTATTATTAGATTATTTATATAGCGCCAGCAAATTTCGTAGCGCTGTACAATGGGTGGACTAACAGACACGTAATTGTAACCAGACAAATGGACGCACAGGAACAGAGGGGTTGAGGGACCTGCTCAATGAGCTTACATGCTTCAGGGAGTGGGGTATAGTCAGGGCCGGCCTTAGGCCTTTAGGCGCCCTGTGCCAAAAAAATCATTCACAGCTTCCCCCCCGCCATCATCCATGTAGAGTGTGTGTATAGGAGTGAAGTGATTGTATAGGGGATTTATTAAATTAATAACAAATATTTATTCCTTCTTCCTGTTACCTAGTTGGGAGAGGGACATGCTGATCTGAATCTGGTCTGCCCCTCCACTGGGTACAGACCATGCGTAACTGTCTCGCAAGCTCAGGGACTTGTAGTGTCCCTGAGTGTAATCTGCGGCAGTGCTCTGATTATCCAGAGCTAGGAAGACAGCTACTAATGGTCTGCAGCCAACAGAGGTGCCAGACTGCCTCCCCTACATTACAGAGGAGCAGACTAAGTATGTCACATAATACTGTGAGTGGTTTTTCTTTGGAGCTCTGGATTATACTTATTTACCTTGACCTCTTTGGAAATACAATTTGTAGTAATGTGCTACTTCTCCATTTATCACAGAGCTCCACAATAATAAAACTCCCAGTAATGTGGAGCTCTGTGACAAGCTCATACACTACACCACAATACAACTCTAAGTAATGTGTCTATTAGTGTATCACCGAGCTCCAAAACTATAAAACACAGAGTAATGTGCATTTTATATGCCAGAGCTCCACTGTAATACATCTCACTATAATATGGTGTAATGTTTGTGTTGTCTGTGTATGTGATATGTATGCTATGTGTTGGCTGTGTGTGATATTTGTAATGGGTGTATTAACTGTGTGTGATATACGTGTATTGGTTATATGTGATATTTCTGGTGGGTTTATTGGCTGTGTGTGATGGGCATTTAATTCAGATAAAAATATGCATTTAAGCTTTGGGGGGGAGGAAAGTGTATATTTTTGCAGAGTTATGTGCACACAGTCCCACAGTCAGATGCACAGTTATACACATACACTTTTAAATACACCACATGCACACAGTCGCAGGCAGATAGTTGCAGAAACACACAGCTACAGGCAGTAACACACATACACAGTTACAGGCAGATAAACACACACACACAATTACAGGAAGACAGCCACACACACAGCCACACATACAGTCTGACACACACACATACTTACATGCAGACAGCCACACAGGCAGGCAGACACACACACACACACACACACACACACAGGCAGACAGTCAAACACACACACACACACACAGGCAGACAGTCAAACACACACACACACACACACAGGCAGACAGTCAAACACACACACACACACAGGCAGACAATCACACACACACAGGCAGACAGTCACACACACACACACAGGCAGACACAGCTCCTGAAGGCTGCAGCAATTACCTGGCACTTTTAGCTCTGCGCCTTCCGCCCAGTAAGCTCCGCCCCCGCCACAATATTTATTTATTTATATCCCGGCTGGCCATGTGTGAGCTGTCAGTCGCATGGCGCCCCCTGCTCCCATGGCGCCCTGTGCGGCCGCATAGCTCGCACACCCCTAAGGCTGGCCCTGGGTATAGTGACACAAAATGTATAAGTAGTGGTAATGAAATCGGTTGCAAAAAAAGTATTAACTGAGAACTTATTTTTGACAGTTGCAGGAGAGGTGTCATGGGGGGGAGGGGGATGGAATGAGAATCCACTAACAGTTTAAATGATATGGATGAAACACAGAGCATCACGAAGATGGCTCCAAAAGATGAACTGCAAAAGGAATGCCTAAAACAACAACAGATAGAGGATGCAGAAAAGTAGGATGATTCCATGGAGGTTACATGTCAAGTAAAACAAAATACTCCCAGTGGTTGGATTGCAGGACTAAAAGACAGCGCTGAGGCACTTCTCCTAGTAGCACAGGAACAGGCACTCAGCGCCATATCAATAGAAGAGTGGGTCTGTCACACTAGACAAAGTGCAAAGAGACATCTGAGACAATTCAGCACATAGTAACCAGGTACAAGATATTAGCAGGGACTGAGCAAAGGGCTGGGATTGTGTACCAAAATATCTGCACAGAATAAGGGCTGAACGTGGACCATCGTGGTGGTAGACAAGGAACAGAAGACTGCAGTGGTAATACCCAGAGACCATAGCATAAAGTGAAGGCATTAGTAGTCCAAGTTGTTAGTTGTTAGGAGCAATCGGGGCTGTAACCCCCAATTTTAGGGAGTGGCTTCATCAGATTCCAGGTGGGGCATCTGAGACCACTGTCCAGAAGAGTGCAGTTCTAGCAAGAAGATCCAAAAATAATGAGTACACAAAAATATATATACCACCTGGAGAGTTTAGAAACTAAGTTTTATTTATATACGTGTGTGTCTGTAAGTTCTGGTTCACTATATCACTTTTCTGTTTTTTCTAATAAATTAATCATTTGAGTTTGCACAAGACTGATGAATGTTTTACATCGTTATATTATACTCCATCCTGGATGTTTACTTTAACTTATAGTAAGTTTTGTTTTGATTTCAACTTGACACAAAAATTGCAGTATCTGTAGTTCAAACCTCACTGCCTGAGATTTACTTCCCAGCAGGGTAAACTAATTCTTTCCTCCTTCTCTTGGACAATGAAATGAGCACAACGGAGTTCTAAATTATATGGAAACTAAATGAACCTTTCCTGATGAAACACTGGGAAGCAGAGGCTTAAATAGAAACCACGGGGCCCTGATACAAAAATTGCCCTGGGACGCCCTCATACGTCTACCCCCCACTTCATATGTCCCCGCCACCCCCATACGGCCCTGCCCCCCCACACACATCCCCCCTCCCCACACATGCAGACAAACAGATACACATGCAGACGCAGACACACACAGGAACACATACATGTAGACACACACATACATACACACACACATACTTACAAACAAACATACACACACACAGACCCTTCATACACATACACACATGTAGACACACACACATACATACACACACACACATACAAACACATAAAATACAAACACATACAGACACACACACACACAAACAGAGACACACACACATATACATACATATACACACACACACACAGAGACACATGTAAAATGTCACCCTCATGTTTCCTACATTTAGGTGCATTCCCTGGGGTCCAGTGGCTCAGTCTGATGGTGGGGTCAGAGTTCCCACTCTGACTCCCTCCTCTCTTCCTCCCGCGAGGGCTCTGTGATTGAAGGGAGGAAGTGACCAGGGCAGTCACTTCCTCCCTGCACTCTGATGTTATCAAAGGGGGCCCAGCTGCAGCGCTGATCGGACCCCCCTGGAAATTAATTTCCATCAGGCGGCCCTAACTGCATCGCCGGTGGGCACCCAGTCGCAGGGGTTCACAGGGCAGTTGCAACCGCGGTAGTTCCGCCACTGCTGTGAAGCCATTTTTATGTTGAAAAAGTATTAATCACAGGAAAAAAAAAATAGGATTTACATAAAGAGCATGAATATTTAACCAGACCCATGGTTATCTGTTCATATCTGTGTTGTCCTTACACCCACCCAAGCTTCAAATCCTTCACATTATGGGATTGTCATGTAATCCATCCAGGCCTGGGTAAATTTAATGCTGATAACAGTTAAGTCAAGCCTTAAAAACCAAACCCTTTGTGATCAAAACTGTACTTGCTGAACAGAAAGATGCCTCTGGTACACTGCCCTCTGCTTGGAGGCCAGAAAGTCAGGGTCTGGTGTACACGCAGAAAGACAACTGCTAATTCTCTACTTCGCCAAAGCCTGTACAGTTTGGACATGGCTAGCAAAATGCAAAGAAAGTTACTAAGACAGAAATCCATTTGAAAACATAACACAATGATGCACACATTAAGTTTCACATTTTCTACAAGAAACAAAAACAATGAATATATTTAACTTAATTTACTTGAAAAGAAAAAAAAAAAAGCCGGAATGTTTCCCTACCATTCAGAATTAGCTGGTCCTCGGTAAATTCAGGCAGCTGTTCAACATAGAATATTTTCTGTTGAAATCCAGGGGTGCACTGTAAATCCTTTGCAGCAGCAAATATCAGCACCTAAGGAAAAAAACACAGATCGTTTTAATATCAAACTGAGAAGCAATCACATGGAATTTCATGAGCCTTGCAGGTTTTTTTTACTTTCTAGAAACCTTGCATTGTAAACTCTACTGCTTCAAACATAATTTTAAAGAACCGCTGTGCCCTCGACCAGTCAATAGTGGGCCACGTTTAATAATACGCAAAGATATCAAAGGTATCTCATTTCTTAAGATCTATCATGATGTAAGTCTTGAATTTGGCATGGGGCATGTGGCCAGATCTTCTAAAACCTTTGAATTATACACTTGAGTTTTATCCTGTGTCAAATATGAGTCGCTTGAGGGCATTTCTTTGTTTGCAATAATTCAGTCATTCATCTGGTGATTTGCTCACCGTAATGTAAAAGGTGATGTTTAGCTGGCCTTGTTAAAATCAAGGATTTAATTTGCGAATTTGTGTTTTTTCATTTTTTATGTTTTTATTTTATTTTACCCCTTTGCTGAAAATTGGAGAATCAGTTAACAGTTTGCAAAAATGTAAGGCTAAACCCCTTTGTAACCCATCCTAGTATAGCTCAGATACTGTCTGAATTCTAACTATAAAGGCAGACTAATAGGTTAAAAACATAAAATGTGTCTCCTGTTCATTCTTGCCATTTATTGTGATTCCACTTGTAAAAAGTTGAAAGAAATTGGTCTATTTAGAATAAATAACAGAAAATGTGTCACGATCCCTTAATTTTCCATTGTCTTTCAGTAAAACAGACCTTTTTCATTTGCTTTTATTGACCAAATACCTATTGAATGGTTGTACATGGTGTTTGCTTTATTGATTGTCTGGTAAAAAAGAACCGAAGGTGATATTCAATACTGACATACACCAATCATAAAATAAACAAAGACACAAGTCAGTTTTCATGGAGACTACAATGGCTGAACTTGAATCAGTATTTTTTTGAACCATTTAAAATATGAAAGTGCTTTACTACAAATGAATAATTAGCTGTAGAGATATTTTTCTTACAGCCTAACAATAGCGATCTCACACTGCAGGGAGCACAAAAATTGCACAGCAGCAATGTCAGAACTAGACTGGCTCAAGCTAAAAGATGAATACACACTGGGTATTCTGGAATCTATGATTTGGCAATTAGAAGGTAGGATGTCGGCAAACTCAGAGAAAGGAGTAGACAAGCAACCCATGGGTGGGAAGACTGGGCAAGCAACACAGGAGAGGGATATAGTGGGCAAGAGACCTGGTGGAGGGAGTGAGCAAATGACACAAGGGAGGGAGTGGGCATGCAACATCTGGTTGTGATTTGTGGAGTGGGAATGCAACATCGGGTTGTGATTCATGGAGTGGGCATGCAACATCTGGTTGTGATTCATGGAGTGGGAATACAACATCTGGTTGTGATTCATGGAGTGGGCATGCAACATCTGGTTGTGATTCATGGAGTGGGAATAAAACATTTGGTTGTGATTCATGGAGTGGGCATGCAACATTGGGTTATGAGGCATGGATTAGGCATGCAACATCTGGTTGTGATTTGTGGAGTGAGAATGCAACACCGGGTTGCGATTCATGGAGTGGGCATGCAACATCTGGTTGTAATTTATGGAGTGGGCATGCAACATCGGGTCGTGATTCATGGAGAGGGCATGCAACATCGGGTCGTGATTCATGGAGAGGGCATGCAACATCGGGTTGTGAGGCATGGAGTGAGCATGCAACATCTGGTTGTAATTTATGGAGTGGGCATGCAACATCTGGTTGTAATTTATGGAGTGGGCATGCAACATCGGGTCGTGATTCATGGAGAGGGCATGCAACATCGGGTCGTGATTCATGGAGAGGGCATGCAACATCGGGTTGTGAGGCATGGAGTGAGCATGCAACATCTGGTTGTAATTTATGGAGTGGGCATGCAACATCTGGTTGTGAGACACAGGGTTCGAATGCAACATCGGGTTGTGAGACACAGGGTGGGCATGCAACATCGAATTTTGAGGCATGGAGTGGGAATGCAACATTGGATTGTGAGGCATGGAATAGGAATACAACATTGGGTTGTGAGGCATGGAGGGAGTGTTTGGGCAAGAGACCCCAGGGAAAGAGAGAGTGGGCAATTTACACAGGTGAGGGATATAGTGGGTAAGCAACATGTGCTCTATAATACACTAATATACAATGCACATCACTGTGAGTTTTAATGCTTTGGAGCTCTGTGATACACTCACACTGACCATTACTGTGAGTTATATTAATGTGGATAATGCACATTAGAAATTATTGAGCATTTCATTACCAAGTTTTATTGTTGTGGAGCTCTGTGATTTATTGATTTAAAAAATCTGTTTTACGGTTGCACAGATCTATGATACTCTTGCGTATTGTGTTTTTTTTGCTTTTGAGCCTTGTGATGCACACATCACTGTGTATTTTATTGCAGTGGAGTTCAATGATACACAAATACACATCAAACATTCTAAAATTTAGGAAAGAAAAGAATATATTGGTTAAGGTTAGGGTCTTTAAAAAAAAATAAAAATAATAGTGATTTAAAAAGTGAAAAGTTCATGGTTAACAAAAACAGTTTGCATATAAGGAAGCCTGGAGTGCCTTGATGTTTAATGTAATAATGTCACATATAGAGCTTCACTTTCTCTGAGAAGCGTGTTGCATTAACAACCGAGGCCGACCTTGCGGAATTAGAAATGACGACACGAGATTAGATTGATTACAGTCGTCATAAAGAAAGAGAAAACCTGGCATAAAGCTGGCAGTCTCTCGCTATAGTAGGTCACTTAAACTAATTAAAATGTCAGGAGTTCAATTATCTTCAAACCAGGGCTATGGAAACTGTCAAAATACAAAACACATTTGACCACTGTGAGCTCACAAGATCTTGTAACACCGAACTTCCACTACAACCTCACTCACTATGAACTCTTAAATGTGTAGACAGGGATATGAAAAGAATTTAAATATATGGCGTATACATGTCCACATATATTAAGCAGGGAAAGAACCTTTGTGATGGATCCCCATTAAGATAGTTCTCTGGTAACCCATGACTGGTAGTGAATCATAGGACATGTAACCCAGCAATGGCGGGTGGGGCTAAGATAGACCTTCATCTTAGTATAAAGGCTTGTGCTAAAAGCCAGGCAAAAACCTGTTGATAAAACATTTATTTTTATATTTGTAATTTAAAGCCAAAAATAGGAAAAATGAAAACTCAATGGGTAAGAATGAGTTCTATAGAGAGTAATGATTAAAGAGTTAGAGGTTGCTATAATGTAACATGTCTATCGTTGGGCATCTTCCTACTAGAATAAATTCAATCACTGCTTGATTCTCAGAAGAAAAAAAAACAAACTAAAAAAAAAAAAAATACCTGGGTGTTTTAGTAAATGTGGACATGTTTTGAAGATGGAGGAAGAGAAACCAACAATGGACAAATACATTAATTTGCATATTAGCAACAAAAACAAAAAAGAAAAAAAAAATATTAAAAAAGAAGGTTCAAGTGACTGTGTGCATCATATTTATATATTTTATCAAATATTTCATACTTTATAAAACAGGGCTTGGGTGCCAGAGAAAAACATTTCAATGAAGTATTGGACAAAGCTAAGGGCTAATTATTGCTTTAAATGATTAGGCTGGACAGTTCCAGTATTTATTGAATGGGCCCCCATATAGTTTATATACAACGTAATACTGTGGCCAAATGAACACCTGACGATGTCCTTTTACCAACCAAAATTATTAAGCTGCATTAAGAGAAAACGTTCTGCTGGAAGTTAATTTCCTATTTAAGTTTGAAGCATTGTGATAAACGGTAAATTGAATTGCCACCTAGTGGTCCCTGGATCTGTTAAAAGGCCCCCAAGGAATTGCATGTGCTCCAACAATCAGATTTTGATTGAAAGCCGTGTAATGATTTCCTGAGACAATATTGCAAATGGCTTTTATTATGATTGGTGTTTAATTGGAAACATTGCTTTTGAGAATGTTACCCATAAGTGTGGGTCAGGATCACTAGAAAACAGAAAAAACAAAAAACAACAAATAAAAATAAAACACTCCTTGCAATATAGCCACTAGATGTAACTTATAGTTATCGGAATCCTTGAGCACAGTGCGCAAATTGTTTGACAAAGCATATAAATTGTCCAACCCGCGGCCCAGAACCGCTAGTATTGCAGCCCGGGACCGCTAGCAGTATGCAGATAGGATTTCATCCCGGCATCGGCATCACAACTGGGCGCGCAAAGGACCTGTGCAGGAAGAGCACAGAGGTCCCAGCCCAGCAGCAACTGCTAGCCACTAGGGACAGATGATCTATCCAGCCCTCCCAGAGCAAGGTAGAGAGGCTGGATGGATCTCTTAAGTCCTGAATGTATGAACTATTGTGTATTTATATTGCCTCTGATTGTGTGTGGGGGGAGGGGGTGTCTGTGTGTATGTCTTTGATTGTGTCTGTGTAAGTCAGTTATTATGTCTTTGGGTCTGTGTCTGTACATCTCTGATTATGTGTATATGTGACTGCGTGTATAGGTCTGTGATTGTATGTGTGTGTGTGGGTCTGTGATTGTGTGTGTATAGGTCTGTAAATTGTATGTGTGTTGGTCTGTGATTGTGTGTGTGACTGTGTCTAGAGGTCTGTGACTATATGCATGTGTGTGGGTCTGTGATTGTGTGTGTGCGCATATTTGTGATTGTGCGTATATGCCTCTGATTGTATGTGTGTGCGTGACTGGTTGTGTGTATAGGTTTGTGATTTGTGTATAGGTTTATGATTGTGTATGTATGTGATTGTATGTGAGTGGGTCTGTAATTATGTGAGTGTATGTGTGTGACAGTGTATTGGTCTGTAAATATATACATGTGTGGGTCTGTGATTGTATGTGTACATCTGTGATTATGTGTGTGTGTGTGGGTCTGTGATTATATATGTGTGTGTGTGGGTCTGTGATTGTGTGTATATTTGTGATTGTGTATAGGTCTGTGATTATATGTGTGCATATGTACATACATTTATTTATTAGATAGTTTATCCCACATAAGTATAACAAATAAGGAAGTTATCTACTAAACAAAGTGTTATTATATAAATTGATTATATAATAGATTTTATGTGTGGCCCAAAACAATTCCTCTGAGCTCAATGCGGCCCAAGGAAGCCAAAAGGTTGGACACCCATGGACTAGAGTATAGGACAACTATGCTGGTGTCACTAAAAAAAGGACAATGGGGAAAGTAATATATACCATCCATGTTAAGGGAGTTGGTTTTGGTTGCAGTAGGAACTATTTTATATTTATTTAGCTGATATATACTATGTCACTTTTTAGCTCAAGAACAAGAGACTAAACTAACAACTTACTAAAACAGCATCCCGTGTTATACACTGTACAACAAGAAGCAGTGGTTATAGTGCTTGGAGAGACCCTTAAAACAGCTGATCAAATACTCATAATGCCTTTGTAGGATCTGTGGGCGCAGTGACAGAACACTGCCATCTGATCATAGTAGACAGACGCGTCTCTGACAGACTCAACTGACTGGCCACAACCATGTGTGAGGCAGAGTACTTGAATGTGATAACCTATCAGGTGGCTGTCAATCTAAATTTGGGTGCACATGTAAACAATATGCCTTTTTTTTATTATTATTTTTTTTACAAACGGCAGGTTACAATGAGCTTTTAACTTTTCAATCAATGAAACAAAGGTTTGATGTCTCTTTTAAACAACATGGGAATGCAGTGTTAAACATTTCAGACAGTTATTTTATCCCAATATATATTTTAAAAGAAGGCATATTCCACTGGAACAGCTAAGGACCAATTTCCATCCATCTACTTATTCAGAACCATACTTATCTGAACATTTATTTGTGCAAGTCAATGCAATTTTATATTTCTGTGTGTCTAAAATAATGTGAAAAGTTTTTTACTCCTTGTCCTCGATCTATACTTCCCACAATTATATTTCCAATGAAAAATAATTCTGGGTCGGAACTTCTGAAAGGTACAGAAAAGTGTTACTCAAACTGCAAAACCAAAAATATAAGATATATAAAAGAAAAAAAAACACATCTAGAAATCCAAAAAGCTTTTAGAACAATTTGAAGCATTTGGTAATTTGAATCCACTTTTCATTGAGCAGAAAGTGTTACAATTGTCGCAGGAAGCTGTGCTTCCCCCACCCCCTATTATTAGTGATGGAAACATTTTAGTGCCGTATCAGGGATACCGACTTTCTACTGTCCCCACCCAGCATTGAAAGTTCTACTGTTGAGATTTTGAGGGTTAAAATATATATATATTTTTAATAGCGTTAATATTTTTAAACTCTTGCAGAATATTTTATTTTCCTCAAATTGAATTCCCTGGCCTGAATCACACATGTTTCCGAAACACCATAAAATGGGTGCTTTCCTAGGTATGCATGCAAGGCCGACAAATCCACCTTTTTGGCTGAACACATTGACAATGATAATAATGCTACTCCACTACAGTGCTGACCTCCAAAATGTGTCTTAATATGTTTTCTCAATATATTCTTTTTACACATTTGTGACTCTGGCTGTCAAATGGTGGGAGTACACAATTATCAAACCCCTTAGCTGGGCACTTGCCAATATTATCCACTATACCGATAGGGGTGAGAGGTGGAAGTGGGGCAAATATGGGGGTGTTCCAGTAACATAATTTGCTCACAGTGACAAAGGGAGAACATTACCATCATCAAGATTATCCTCTTTAAGGGGACTGTTAAGTCCTTAGCGATGAGACCAGAGGAAAACAATAAACAAAGACAGCAGAATAAAGGCCTATAATCGTTACTGTCATGCCAAATGCAGGACTGTTGGCATGTGTGGTGTATTAAACCTTCACCGGTGGATAATGTTTATAGAAAAACAAAGTGCAATTGTGGGGGCTTGAAAAGACACATACCTATATTTAGTATTTTAGTCTCTTTGTTTGAGCAGGCACACACAGATCTGGCAGCAAATTCTCTATTTTTGTTTATGTTCCAAATGTATAATTCACCTGAATCAATAGCAGCAGCATGTGTGCTACTGGCTTCCATCCGCAGAAATATGCATTAAATTTAGAATTGAAAATAAAATAGAAGTACCAGGGACAAACAATAATTACAGGCTTTGCTATGCCGGCGTTGTGAATAATTATAATTAAATTAGAAAGCTACAAAGCATTTAATAAAACACAAATGATTGTGTTAATAAAACAATTAGAGAAGTGTATTAATCATTATGTGGCAATCAGACAATATATGGAATAGAAGAGACGCAGGATTCTGAGTGGGAGTGATCTGGGATGTGCATGCTACCTGTCTCTCAGGGAATGATATATGGGTGCTCAGAATGTGCCAAGTGCAGGCCTTGAAAGAGCTTTATAGCAGGAACTAGAAATCAAATGCACAAATCTAAAAGCCAGTAGGCTCTGTGACGGTAAGTACAGGGTTTTTATCACACCACTTCTCATTATGGCCACTTTTTCCAGTATATATACAGCAGACATGCATGATTAAAAACAGAATAACACTGAGTTACGTGTGTGTGTGTGTGTAAAGGAGCAGCGGAGGAGGGGGTCAGGATTATATCGATAGGTAGAGAGAAATAAATATTTTGTGAAGGGAAGTGGAGATGAGAAATCAGCACTGAAAGTGTTCCATTTTTTCAGTATAGGTAGTTTATTCAAAGTGAAGGCAGGAGGTAAACCATTTCAATATAGTACGGCAGTAAATATCCTGGAGTTCAGTAGTAAAGGGCAGTGGATGCCCCAAGTGATGGCATAGTAAGGCTATGGAAATCAATTGTCCTATACCCTGGATATCTCTTTCATGTACCACAGGATTGTCCTCAGTAGAGAGGGATCAACTCCTGAGCTGGGTTGGGCAAGTGACTGCCGAGTTTGTTACAGTTAGATGCAGGGGATTGGGTGCAATGCAGCGAGACTTGATCTTAGAGAATATGTTACATCATGTATGGTTTGCCACCATGTGTGTTAGACTGGACCCACTTCAGACAAACCCATCCAACCACACTCAATAAATGACTGGGGCAACAAGTGAAGAATAGATAAGGAGGTCTTTGTCTTGGAAAACACTTACCGGAAATCTTTGCATAGTGATATCTATTAGAGAGTGAATGACATGTAAATGCCACCAGAACCCTAGAGGGGAAGGCAGGCAGGCAGAACGTCTTCAGGTCAGGGTTGTCAGAGAGGGGAAACATGGCTAAGCTACACCATATGGACAGAAGAATAGGAAACACCTCTTAATCAATTAATCCTGGTGTTCCAATTAGACCTATTGCCACAGGTGTATAAAATAAAGTGCCTAGCCATGCAGTCTGTATTTACAAACATTTGTGGAAAAAATGGGTCGAAGGGCTCAGTGAGTTCAATCGTGATACAGTGATAGGATGTCATCTTTGCAATAAGTTGGTTGGTGAAATTTCACCCCTGCTAGATATTCCATACTTGAAAACAAGTGAAATCTCAATGTAGCTTTCCTGGTAAAATATTTTATAAATAAAATAATAAAAGTGGTATTATTGGTGGTAGGAAGCATTTAGGAAGAGCAGCAATCCAGCCATGAATCTGAAGACCACGAAAAGTCACACAGCGGGGTCACCGAGTGATGAGGTTCATGGTGTATAAAAGTTGCCAACACTTTACGGATTCTATAGCTGAAGAGTTCCAAATTCCCACTGGCATAATCAGCACAAAACGTCCGCAGATGCTTCATGGAATGGGTTTCCATGGACGAGCAGCTGCATGCAAGCCTTACATCACCAAGTACAGAGCCAAGTGTTGGATCGAATGGTGTAAAGCACACCACCACTGGACTCTGGACCAGTGGAAACGTGTTCTGTGGAGTGACTAGTCACGCTTCTCTGTTTGGCAGTTGGTGGATGCCAGGAGAATGTTACCTGTCTAATTGCATTGTGCCAACTGCAATGTTTGGTGGAGGAAGGATAATGGCATGGGGCTTTTTTTACGAGGGTTTGGACTCGACCCCTTGCTTCCAGTGAAGGGAAGGGAAATTTTAATGCGTCAGCATATCAAGACATTTTGGACAATACCATGCTTTCAACTTTATGGAAATGTTTGGGGAAAGCCCTTTTCTATTCCAGCATGACTGTGCCCCTTGCTCAAAGCAAGGTCCATAAAGGCATGGTTAGATGAGTTTGGTGTGGAAGAACTTAACTAGCCCACACAGAGCCCTGGCCTTAACGTCATCAAACATCTTTAAGATGAACTGGGGTCGAGATTGCGAGCCAGGCCTTGTCATCCGAGATCAATGCCTGACTTCACAAATACTCTAATGGATGAATGGGCAACAATTCCCATAGACACTCCAAAATCAGGTGGCAAGCCTTCCCAGAAGAGTAGAAGATGTTATAGCTGCAAAGGGGGGAACCAAACACATATTAATGTCTATGTATTTTCAATGTGATGTCATAAAAGTCCCTGTTGGTGTAATGGCCAGGTGTCCAATACATTTGTCCATATAGTATATGTATGCTTGGGTTACATTTCTTTGTGACAGCTTTCTACCAGAACAGAGAAGGTGACACAGTAGAGCCATCCTTCAGGAATTCAATATTTTCATTGCAGGATTAACCTGTCTTCACTGACAGCCACAAAAGGCACTTCCGGGAAATAGTGGGGTAAAATTCCCCTATTTCAATCAGATTGTCTCATAGAGGCTGATTTGTGCAGTGTGGCGTTTTGCTGCTCATTTGCACTAGCTTCCCAACACTTTCCTGTGGTAAAGCATTAGATTGGTTGAGATCATCGATCTCAATGATCTCAACCAAAGAAGCAGACCTTCCTCGAGAAGACCGGTCCGGCAAGAGAGAAATGGGGAGAAGTAACATACCTTTGAACCCTTGCAGCTGGGGCCTAAATGGTGACTATGGCACTATAACACAATCATATTCCTAATGCTATAGTGCTTCTTTAAAATGCAAGAGAGTTTCAGGAAGGGAGAAGTTTTCAATGTATCTTGCTCTGAGTGAATGCACTCAGATTCACAATTCACAATTCACATCATATGTTATTAAATGTGTGGAGGATTTAGGTCAAAAAACATTTGTATACTTGTGTTGATAATGTGGTTTGCATTTATATCCATACCTCAAAGATTGTAAGCTCATTTGAGCCGGGCCTTCTTCACCTCTGGACTCAATATTCTGTAATTCTTTCGATTGTGTGATATCGCTATTCTATAATTGAAAGATGCAGCAGAATACGTTGGCGCTGTATAAATTATAATAAGACTGGGCTTGACAAATTCAAGGCACCAAGTCACCATGGCTACTAGGATTTTTTTACCTGGCACCTGGGTACTTGTAAATCCATTCAGCCCCCAAGGTGGCCAGCCAAGGGAGAGTGAAGACGAGCGGTCAGCCGGAGGAGAGGAATGTAGAGGTGGGAGAGCGGCTGAGGAAGCTGTGATCTTCTTGTTCTGCTCCATCGTGTGCCCTGCTGTGATGTGGAGCCGGAATATGACGCCACTCCGGCCCTGGCATTCGTACATGAGGGTGCTGAGCAAGAACAGGAAGATGCCAGCAGCTCCACTGGACCGCAGGAAAAGGATCAATTTCACCTCTCCAAAAGGTAGCAAGGCTGGGTGGAGTTAAATTAACCCTTTGTGTCTCTATTTCTGAATATAAAACAATAATAATTTGTAAGTGTGTGTTTGTGTGTGTCTGTCAATGAGTATGTGTCTGTCAGTGTGTGCCACTGAGTGTGTGTGTCTGTCAGTGTGTGCCACTGAGTGCGTGTGCCACTGATTGTGTGTGTCTTCCAGTGTGTGCCACTGAGTGTGTGTGTCTGTCAGTGTGTGCCACTGAGTGTGTGTTCAGGCGCCTTGACCCTCTCCGATAGCATGGGATATTACTCCCCTTTTTTCAAACACTGCACCAGTCTCACCATGACTGGCCCCACCTCCATTGTCTGGAATCATTAATACTGATCATCTCAGTCAATACAATGCTTTCCCATAGGAAAGTACTGGGAGGTTATTGCGCATGTGCAGCAAAACACCGTACTGCACCAATCAGCATCTCATTAGCATTGAAACCATGCATGTCCATAGGGAAGATCAGCGTCTCCATGCAGAGTGTGGAGAAGCTGACTGTAGGTGTTACGCTAGACCAGGAAGCACCTCAAGTGGTCATCTTACGGTCTCTAGAGGTGTTACTAGGCAGCAATGTAAACATTTACTTTTCTTTGAAAAGGCAGTGTTTACATTGAAAAACCTACAGGTACAGGCTATAGACACCAACCAGAACCATTACATTAGGCTGTGGTGGTTCTGGTGACTCAAGTGTCCCTTGGAATTGTATTTTATCAGTGAAAAAAAAACTTTGCTAGTTCAAAGGAATGCTGGCTCTTAACTTTTTTTAGCTGGCTCCTAGATTCCAAACAAATTTGTCAAACCCTATAATAAGAATACATAAGGATTTCTGGAACATTACGGAAAGTAAAAAAAATAAAAATAAATTTAAACTGGTGACAAGGTAATTGGGTATACTTTTATGTTTTGTATTTTTTAAAGTAATGGGCAGCTCTGAAAGTTTAAAAAAAATGGTAAAATCAACAGGGATTTGTATGCTATTGAATTCCTGTTAAACTGTGAGGCTATTTAAAATCCCCAGCAGTGAGACACCTTTTTATAGTGTAAAATGAAGGCAATATAAAAACTATCAAGATTTCAGCCTGTAAAAGGAACCACAAGATGAGATGTGACAGCGTGACGTTAACGTGATAAATTATAGTTTCAGTGTGTAGAATGAGGCCTGCATTGTGTTCATGACAATAGTTTGATGCGGTGGAATGGGGTCTACACTCTTTAGAGAACAGGCTGGTCTGTCAGTCTAATGTCACCTTTAAAATGACATGCTAACCCAAGGGAAATTGGGTCTAAAGTGCAAATGCAATGCTTTGTGTTGAAATCTATTTAAATGGAACATACTTAAAACGTCCAATAAGATTATTATTTATTATTATTTATTTTTTTTAAATAAAAAAAGAAAATATAAATATAATAAGCTTTTCCATGACATTGCATTGTTGTTTCAGTCAGTGGCAGAGCTTTAACAGATGAAGCATTGCTTAACTCCAGTAAAGGAAAAAATATGTACTATTCTGGATCAGATAAACCAACATTTAAAGTGGTAAACTAACATACCCACCCACATTTTAGGAAAGTAGAAACCAGTGGTTACTGGCCATGCTGCTTGGGTCACCAGCAATCCTGCCACAACTAAATCATAATGCTGGCTAGTGTGGCTCCAGTGGTGGCTACTGGTGAGAGTGAGCACAATGACTAATTATCTGCTCTATTGGCACATGTATGAAAGGCTCATAAAGAAATGCAGTATTGGGAGGCAGACACAGACTTAAAATTAACACAGAAACACACAAAATTCAAAGAGTGTGAGGCAGGCTGGGGTCTGGTACAAATAGAGGAGGGGTAAATGAGTGAGAAAATAAACATTTTTGTCACTTCTTCACTGATCACAGTAAGCTGTGCTAGATGAGAAAAGACCATGGGCACATATTAAAAAAGCAAAACAATGGCTGCAGAGTAAGCATCAGAACAATACACTGTTTCGCCTGGCTTGCACCCCAAGCAGAACATTTTCAATCATCCAGAGCTACTGCCAATACGGTGATACGGTGACAGGATCCATGAACTGCTGCCATTATGGTAGTAGGGACCTGGTGCTACTGGCAAAATGATGGTAGAATCCTACCATTGTAGTCAATATAGCTGCTGGTAGAATACATATACCTTCCTGGAATACTGAAGATTTCCAATAGTGTACAGTGTTTGGGGAATCACAGCTAAAAATAATCAGAAATATAAAAAATAAAAATAAAAATGGATTGCCTTTCAAAGGTAACGTATGTGGGATGTAAAATGAAGCAGTAAATTGTAACTGAGGACAGTGTTAGCGTGTAAAAAAATATATAATAGTTATTTTTCTTAATTTCCCAGATTAGTAAATGAACCCTACATGCATTGGGTCTGTTTTGGATCCTTTTAGACTGCCAAGTCACATTTGTGGAAAAGCGTTACAGTTTTTGTTACATTGTTGTGACATTCAGAAGCAAACAGTACCATAATCACTGCAAACCACAATTTAGTTTCTAATTAAAGTGTAAATGTAAACAGGAAAAACATGAATTGCATGGATCAGTTCCAGCTATTGAAACATTTAATAGTGTTTTCATTAGGAATGTTAATGGGAGGAAAAAAAGTTCATTATTTGTGCTAGTCAGCAGAGTTGGTTCAGAAAGGCCTATCTCCAGCATTCGCGCCAAGGTAAGACACACATTTAATTAATCAAACTTAGGGTTGCAGATTCAATTTATACTCATCTACATCAAGGCTGCATTGACAGCAGGTTTGTTTTTTATTTTTATCTTTTTGGCCCAATTACATGGAAGATGTAATTCCCCATGCACAGGAAGTCTTATAATCTAGTGTATAACGTTATTAATGACTGCGCAGGAATAGAGTTTATTATATATTTAATAACTTTATCGTGGCATCTGGAACATGAATATGGCGTTAGGAAAATGGATTTATTGCACAGGTACGTAATGTTCAGATGTGATTTGTTAGTACTGGTATGGACTCCACAGGGCTATTACATGCCAGTCAGTACCACCCTCCTCTTAGAGAGGTCTGCACTAGAGAAGTTTAGCACACTGAATGTGTTACAGTTGTTCAGTTTAGGTAGGTTATTGCAGAGTGTAACATCTTACTATAGTACAGTGAGCTCATACAGATCTATGGAGCAGCCAGTGCCATAGTAGTTACTATAACACAAGCATTTAAACTTGCGGCCCAAAATTAATATATTTGCGCAGGGCTGCCATCATAAATGTTGGGGCCCCTGACACAGCTCAAGGTCTGGGCCCCCTGGTGCCTGCACCCGAGTCCGCCCAAAGTGCTGCCCCCCCCCCCGAATCCGCCCACAGGGATGCAGTGTCTACAGGGCCGGTGCAAGGATTTTTGCCGCCCTAGGCAAAAGTAAAGTTTGCCGCCCCCCCCCATGTGACATCACAATGCCCCACCCATATGATCTGCCATGTTAACTAACACCAGTGCTGCAGTGTTTACATTAAAAGGCCTGCAGGGACAGGCTAGACACCAGAACCACTACATTAAGCTGCAGTGGTTCTGGGGACTATAGTGTCCCTTTAATGTGAGGTAAATTAGAGATTAGTGCCACGAATAATATACTAGATTGCCTACTTACAACCAGATGAGGATGATGATGGGCTCTAGCTGCCGTCTGGCTCCACTGGTCTGGTGTACAACAGGCTCTCTGGAGGCGGTTTGTAACTGGTCACAAAAATCACTGTTCTGGGAGAACGGGAAGCAGCTCCATTTTTTTGAGGGCCCTTTACACAGCTCACTGTCTGGGTCCCAGGGTCCACCTTCATGTTTCACCAATGAGTTTGTTCACAGGGAGTGGAGTGTGTGTGTGGGGGGGATGTCCTGATGTGTGTAAGGAATGCATTGTGTGAATCTGTGTAAGGGCTGCAAGATGAGTTTGTGTATGTATGGGATGCAGTGTGTGCGTCTGTAAGGGATGCATTGAGTGTGTGTAAGGGGTGCATTGTGTGTTGCTGTGTGTAAGGGATGCATTGCTTGTGTACGTGTATCTGTGTGTAATGCATTGTGTGTTTTTCTGTGTGCAAGGGGTGCATTGTGTGTGATGGATGTCAATCTCTCCCCCTCCCCCCCAATTTCCTTCTCCCCCCTCTCCCTCCAATTTCCTTCTTCCCCCCTCCAATTTCCTTCCTCTCCCCCCGTCCCTCAAATTTCCTTCCTCTCTCCCCTCCCCCTCAAATTTCATTCCTCTCCCCCCTCAAATTTCATTCCTTCCCCCCCTCAAATTTCATTCCTTCCTCCCCCTCTCCTCAAATTTCATTCCTTCTCCTTCCCCCCTCCCATTTCATTCCTTCCCTTCCCCCACCTCCCATTTCATTTCCTTCCCTCCTTCCCTTCCCCATTTCATTCCTTCCCTTTCCCCCTCCATTTCATTCCTTCCCCCCATTTCATTCTTTCCCCTTCCCATTTCATTCCTTCCCCATTTCATTCTTTCCCTTACCCCCCATTTCATTCCTTCCCCATTTCATTCTTTCCCCTTACCCCCATTTCATTTCCCCCCCCATTTCATTCTTTCCCTTACCCCCATTTCATTCCTTCCCCATTTCATTCTTTCCCTTACCCCCATTTCATTCCTTCCCCATTTCATTCTTTCCCTTACCCCCATTTCATTCTTTCTCCTTCCCACCCCATTTCATTCCTAACCCTCCCCCCCTCCCTCGAATTTCATTCCTCCTACCCCCTCCTGACACTGGCGGCGGGCGGGCAGGCCGGCGCGCGAGGGAGCACTCTGTGTGCTTCCTCTTCAGCTCCCTCGCGCGCCGCGTACTGATGCCGGAGCCGGAAGATGACGTCATCTTCCGGCTCCGGCATCAGTACGGTGCGCGAGGGAGCTGAAGAGGAAGCACACAGAGAGTGCTCCCTCGCGCGCCGGCCGTCTGTCAGGGCCAGCCTCTGGGGGGGCCCTGAAGTGACCGGCTGCTGGGCCCCCCAGGAGAAGAGGCTGGCCCTGTGGGTACATACCGGGTCGCAGGGCCCCCTGCGACCCGGTATGTACCCACTGAATGTGGGGCCCGGACGACCTGAGCAGTCCGGGCCCCCCATGACCGCCGGGCCCATGACAATCGTTACGGTTGTCATGCCCTGATGGCGGCCCTGTATTTGCGGCCCGACTGCCCTGGGGCCACTTTGTGCTGTGGCTGCGACCAGCCGCAAGTGAGGAAAGCTATTTCCGGTCTGATTCTAGTCTTCTCTTCCATGGTCAGCCACTTCCCCTTCCCTCCTGTTTGCAGTGCCAGAGGAGCATCTAGTCTGCTTGATCAGAGCAGAGCTGGAACTGGAGGATCTGCGGCTCATCTTAAAGTAGGGGGAAGAGGACTTTGGAGGACCTTCTGGTATAGTGTGTTAAATTGGGGAGGTGGAGCAGTGTATTAATTTGAGGGAGGTAGGGGGCCAGTGTGTTAAATTGGGGAAGGGGGTGGGGCAGTGTATTAGAGTGGTGGGAGGGCAGTGTATTAATTTGGAGAAGGAGGGGGCAGTGTGTTAAATTGGGGGAAGAGGGGCAGTGTATTAGATTGGTGGGGGGAAGTGTGTTAAATTGAGGGAGGGCAGTGCATTAAATTGGGGTAGGGAGGGACAGTGTATTCAATTTGGGGGAGGGAGGATAGTGTATTCAATTAGAGTGGAGGGATGAGGGACAGTGTATTAGATTAAGGGGCAGTGTATTGGATTTGTGAGCAGTGTGTTAGAATGGGGGAAGTGAGCAGTGTATTAGATTCGGTCTGCATGGAGGCGCTAAATGCTACACATGGAGCTGCTGATTGGCTGCGTTTTGCCACACATGCACAATAGCTTCCCAATGCTTTCCTATTTGAAAGCATTGGATTGGCTGAGATCATCAAGTTTGATGATCTCAGCCAAAGTGAAGAACACACTCATAGAACTTCAAAATCAACAAAATAACAACATTCATTTTTTTCCAGCTGTGCAACAGCATAGATTCACCATTTCAGTCCCATTACCAAACTTTTCTTAATATGTCAAGGTAGTTGGACTGAAACATTGGTTATATGTAAATGAACGTCTCCTTAAAATAAATTTGCTTTTTTTGTTTACTTTGAAGCCCACCAAGCGTGAGGATGTCCAGTGTCAGTTAGGCAACTTTTTTTATACTGTACTTATGAAAATTGAAGTTTTCGGGTTTTTTGCGGCCCACGTAAATGTAAACCTTGTTTATTTGGCCCGTCTAAGCCTTTGAGTTTGACATGTTTGCTATATCACCATTCATGAGAAAAGCATGAACAAGGTTATTAAAAAGAATGGAAAAGCATTTTCCCAACTTACAGAGAATACATGGGGTGAATATTTAGAGCCAGCTTGTATGGCAATCCTTGAGGTTATTGTTTGTTTAGTCTTTATTTTATGTTTCTTTGAACTTTAAACACTTGATGCACATGGTTCAGTTAGCAAAAACTGCACCCATTTTCAGTCTGGAGTCTCCCTTTAAATGAGGGGAATAAATATTTTTCTGCATCAGGAAGCTACATTGTAAAATCAATGGGGACACGGTTTGTGTTCTAGATGGCTAATTCATGTTTACAATTTTCATGTTACTTTAAACTGCAAGTTGCTAAGTAGGTAGATAATCTCAGTTGTGTTTTAAAGGTTCTTTACAAAAAGTTGTCCAGACTGCCATGCATAATACTAACTGGGCGATCACCCGCCGTCTTTATACTAATGGGTGAAATCGAGGATTGACAAATTACTGTAAAATGGTTTTATTAATTTGATGCAAATGGCATCACCCAGGTGCTGATCTCAGATGATTTGCTTTTCTCACTATTACTTGTTTCTGGACAGCTCCCTGCTTGGATCTTCCTGGCAGACAAAAAATATATATATTAGCTGCAAGATCTGGAAATGTATTCCAAATCTGCTAATTTACTGGCAGCAACATCTACAATAACATTTTTAAAAAAAACAGATAGTACTCAAATTAGGTGGTTTTTTTTTTTCTTTTTGACACAAATATTCTATTCTGCTCCCTGGGTACTTGATTATGGATGGCAGAAAAATTTAACTGTTCCTTCTGGTTAATAGTACGGAAAAACTAATTATTACTTACTGTACATAAGGTTCCACAAATGGCTGGATTTGTCACTTCTTGTATTCACAGCTGTCATTAGTTTTAGTTAAAATGTATTTTGTCGCAGGGTGGTTAATGTTTCTTTTTGCTAAATGGTAACACTTAATTGTGAAATGCTGTTTTCCCACCATACATGAATGTATTTTTAATGTTTTATAAAACAGAATATAATTATATCGATGGTA
Organism: Pelobates cultripes; assembly: GCA_933207985.1. NCBI lineage: Eukaryota > Metazoa > Chordata > Amphibia > Anura > Pelobatidae > Pelobates > Pelobates cultripes. The sequence continues at coordinate 6,908,154 of OW240923.1, read as the reverse complement.
TTTTTCTTTCAGAGTTAACTTAAAGAAGCACTTCAGGCTAGACTTTCTGTCCTCATTCAGTGTATTCAAAATTTAGGAAAAATATACTTAAAAAAAAAAAAAAAAAAAGAGAACGTTACCAATTCTCAATGTTCACAGGAAGAGGAACTCCTTGAGATTGTCCTAAGTAGTTTAATTTATGAAAGAAGATAACTAAGCCACAAGCCAAACGTAATCTGCAGTGCGAGTCTATAGACAGTTAGGAGAGAATGAAAGATAATGTCGTCCTTGTGTCCTCTGCACGCAGACTAAACACCAAATTATCAAGCAACCATTAGTGTATAAAATATACCACTATGGCATCAGATAGTGGAAATACCGTTTGTGTGTGAAAAGTGCAAAAAATGCATTTTTACTGACAATATCATTGTTGTGATATGTTTTACTGTTTTTAAATGCTAATATTTGTGTTCAGCAAAGTCTCCCGAGTAAAACAGTACCCCACATGTTCAGGTTTTATGGTGTCCTAGAAAGTTACAAGGTTAAATATAGGGCTTGCAAGCCAAAGTCTCTGGACTTTCAGCCTGGGTTGTCGGACAGGTTCCTCAAATTGTAATTAATAAAATGACTTGATTATGTAAAAATATTATATAAATATATATTGTAGAATTTAAATATATATATATATATATATATATATATATAAAACAAAAATGCTTGGCACTCACCCTTTCTCCAATTCAAAGTTTTGATGCCTTGGTGCAATCCCACGTTGAAAAATATATGCAGAGAGTAAGAGATGCACTCTAAGGACTTGTATAAACAAAAAATGCAGTATTTATTTAAAAAGAAGGATTACATAATACGATCGACGTTTCGACCCCTCAGGGTCTTCCTATATTGTAGAATTTAAATATATATATATATATATATATATAGAGAGAGAGAGAGAGAGAGAGAGAGAGAGAGAGAGAGAGAGAGAGAGAGAGAGAGAGAGAGAGAGAGAGGGAGAGAGAGAGAGAAAGAAAGGGTAGCAAGAGAGGTGAGGACGGACAGCAGCTTAAATAGCCTGCCTTCGGTGGGTCCCCGCTCAGATCTCAAGCTGGTTTTAGCTCAACTTGTGCCATTACAGAGAGAACATCTCTGAAGCATATCAGACTGGTACCACCCATACGGGCAGTGCAGAACTGAAATGCCAGCAAGTTCCCTCTTTACGAGAGACACAGCAACCCCAGACGATCGTTTCAACCTTGTAAGGTATCATCAGTGATGTATAGCCCATACCCCTCAAGGCACCGTCAGCAAGGGGTCCACGTCTGGATTACCCTTTCCACTTAAGGAGAGAAAAAAAGGTTAGCAAGAGAGGTGAGGACGGACAGCAGCTCAAATAGCCTGCCCTTCGGTGGGTCCCCACTCAGATCTCAAGATAAAGATATATATATATATAATTTTTTTTCAATTATTTTTATTTATATATATATATATATATATATATATGTATTTATAATGTCATTCTAAATGTATTTTGAATTTAAATATATGTGTATTAATATCAAAATACAGTTAGAACAAATTAAAACTGGTATATAATTTTTTAAAAATATATTTTTATTTTATTTTTTTTAAATGTATTATTTTTATTTCATATATATATATATATATATATATAACATCATTCTACATGTATTTTAATATTACTTTTATTAATAGTTTATGTATGTGTTTGTGCATATAAAGGTATTTAGATAATATATATATATATATATATATATATATATATATGATCCAAGTACTTTTATTTACTTTATTAAACTTTTTATTAACTTTTGTTAACTTTAAAAACTTTTTTGCAGGCATTAGGGGGACAGCCTGAGAGCTCAGACAGTCCTCCTGCAGGCACTGCATAAGCCGGCTATTCCGGCCATGTGATCGCAAGGACCCCGCAATCACATGGTCGGGGGGCCAGATCGGACAGGGGGGGATCTGCCTGAGCTCCCAAGCAGACCCAAGGATCGCGACTGCCGTTAGGGGAACCAGTAAGTATAAAGTATAAAGGACTGCAGGGACGTTCCATGCTGCCCGTCGGCATTTAGGATCGCCCCAAAAAGGACGCGATAGAACACCCGCCGTCCTTAAGAGGTTAAATATATATACTGTACCAGGAAACAGAACACCTGTTTAATATGTATAAAGACTTAAAGGAACACAACCATGCATTCCTAACACTACACACACACTGTGTTCTTCTCACTGGTTCCTGGAGAAACCTTACAAAACATGCTACCCTATTCCTTACAATAATCTCTTAAAGAAATCAGCATGTGACAGAAACCCCTTCCTTCACACTTTCAACTGACCTTGAAAATACAGAACTTGTAGGAACACTGTAATGAGATCTGTTTGGCTCCTATTTTTTTAAAGCAAATAAAACCGGTTCGCTAGGCGCGCAGCATAATTGAATTCCGCTATTACACGCAGGCTGAAGCCATTTGACTAATTTTGTCACCTCTTAAACAATTCATACGCACCTGAGATCATTTAGTTCTGCAGCAGCAAAGACATAACCTTCTTTTGCATTCATGATGAATCTGTTTCTGCCGAAAACACTACTGATTTATATTCCAGGTAGACTTATTTTTACTTTGTCAATATATAGTGTCTAGATTATTCATTTTAGAAAGTTTTGTGAAGTACATGGAGGTGACAATGAAATATGAAAACTTTAGAGAGTGCTGGGCATATAAAAACGAGGGCATGAATAGATTTGAATGTGTGCGCAGGTTTTGGCTGGGATGTGCATGAACCAGTACTTGTAGACTCCTGCCAACCATTGCAAGGATTCCTGTAACAGGAGACAGGGATGGTGCGGCCATGCCCATGGTGTTCTTAACACACAGGTGTGGTTGGCAGGGGTATAACTACTAAGCAGGCATTGACCTAAGATGATGGACTTACAGACAGTGAGATATCCAAAAGCTGAAGTGCAATGTGAACATAGAAGTTACAGGTTCTGTCCCTGGCAGGGTCTACTTAGTCTTTCATCCTTTTGAGGTTAACAAAGTATCAATGATTTCATTGACTATCTGACATCCTAAAACACTTTGTTAATTAGTGTAACAGTCATAACCAGGCCCTGGGAACTTTGCATACCCACATCCATCCGTCCCCTCACTGTGCTCAAGGTGACATAGTCACCGTGGGCTTATGACATCATATTTGTTCCTGCTCTAGTAAGAGCAATATGTCAAGAAGAATAATCTAGTCTCCGAAAGAATAAAAGCTAAAACTATGACAATGAAACCATAAAAATAATCCAGTCTGTAAGAGGGTTTTATCCCATTCTGCCGTTAAATATTGCAGATGCCAATAACGTTCCCTGCAGTGAAAAGCACAAAAATACCAAACAAGTACATGATCCAAGCACCAGGGTTTTTTTTTTTTTTATTCCCTCCCCAGCTAGTTGCCATTCTACTAAAGGAACAGTTAGGATACACTACAGGAATTGTTTCCCCATTGTAAAGCTCTTTGGAATATGTTTGTGCTTTGTAAATATTAAAGGAACACTACAGTCACCTAAATTACTTTAGCTAAATAAAGCAGTTTTAGTGTACAGATCATTCCCCTGCAATTTCACTGCTCAATTCACTGTCATTTAGGAGTTAAATCACTTTGTTTCTGTTTATGCAGCCCTAGCCACACCTCCCCTGGCTATGATTGACAGAGCCTGCATGAAAAAAAAACTGGTTTCACTTTCAAACACATGTAATTTACCTTAAATAATTGTATCTCAATCTCTAAATTGAACTTTAATCACATACAGGAGGCTCTTGCAGGGTCTAGCTAGCTATTAACATAGCAGGGGATAAGAAAATCTTAATTAAACAGAACTTGCAATAAAGAAAGCCTAAATAGGGCTCTCTTTACAGGAAGTGTTTATGGAAGGCTGTGCAAGTCACATGCAGGGAGGTGTGACTAGGGTTCATAAACAAAGGGATTTAACTCCTAAATGGCAGAGGATTGAGCATTGAGGCTGCAGGGGCATGTCCTATACACCAAAACTGCTTCATTAAGCTAAAGTTGTTCAGGTGACTATAGTGTCCCTTTAATAGTCAATAGAAAGTGCAGTAGGACCCTCTTTTTTTAAGAAACTGACATTAATTAAGGTAAAGTGCCTGTTTGTACAATATATAATTGCTTTGGAAGAGTGATTTGTGTTCTGAGTGTGTACGAAGCCTGGGACTACCTGCTTGATGAGATGATGCATTGTCAGACTGACCTGGACACACAGTTTCCACAATAAGAACAATCACATCAATGCAATCACAGCAGAGCTAATCTCGCCAGTAAGGTTTCCGTATTTTCTTTAATCAGCAGTGTTTTAATTATAGGGTAAAACCACCAATAAATATAACATTTCCCTATCAAACTTAGTGCGGTTTCATCTTCAGCGGTCACTTCATCTGTGCTGATTTCAAATGGCATATTTTGAAAAGTTTGCTGCATTAATTCCTCTTACGGGTGACATGACAAGTTGGCAGCTGCGAGGACGCTAACGGGAATATGTTCAGACTAATGAAATAGATTGTTTGTGGCAAATTAAAATCTGAACAACTGGTTCTGCTACCACTTCCATGAACCAGTTCACACATTCAAATCAATGATATTTATAACCGTTTGTGAGAGTTAATGATTAGAGCATGTAAACCTATGCGCTATTTAGCATTAAACATGTTAGGGGCTTCATTTACCAGTTTATCTGCATTGGTGCTGCAGCATATTTTTATCTAATTTCTAATTTCACATACAGCCCTGCTGTTCTTAGTCACATCTTTCTGCCAGTATTTAACATGGGATTTATATCTAACTCTCTTCTCCTCACCAGCCCCAAATATATAATATGGAAAGGAACGGGGACTTCTGGCAGCAACAAGGGGGAGGATAATGACGCGTGTGTCTCCCCAAACCTTTATTTCTGTACCTTTTATATTTATTTGAATATCACAGCAGTGGACAACTGTGTTAAATAATTGTTATTTAATACAGAGCACAGGATCCTTCTACTCATTACGTTCATTGAATATGATGAACTCTGTTTGGACAATACTCAGTGATGATTTTAAATGATCATATTAAAATATGTGTGCTATGTAACTCTGACAATTCTATTGTACACCCAAACTCAGATATAAAACGTTCACATACAAACGTTCAGTGCCAGGAGAAAAACAAACCAGATTCTTTCGCTCTGGAAATGTGAGGTAAACACATCTGCTTCAAAATGCCTTATTTTATGCCAATTATATTTCATGGATGGATACAGTATCACTGCAAAAAGACCAATAAAGCAATACTGTGTCAGCTTCAGCTGGCTGAGACCGAACGAGATGCGAATCATGGACATTCATTTTGGCAGCACAAGGTTTGGAAACATTGGCCTAAACGTTACCTATCATATTAGAATAATCGGGTTTCAATTTCTGCTATTGTTGAGAAAATATGGAAGTAAATCCTTAATTCAACAGACTGGATGTAGAAGATGCAAGATGCACCAGAATAACAACATATTTTTACCATCAAAATAAACAATCCATTATCTGTGTTCCTTAAGATGCTCAAATTCTGAAGTACAATTGCACAAAGTGTCTGTAAAGTGTTATGGCAGTGGGACCCTTCACTCTTTTAAATGCCAACTAATTACCAATATATGTGATTATCATTACCTTATGAAAATAAACCTAACCTGTACATCAGATTCCCTTTATTAATTAATAACACATAGGCATATATATGTAAATTTATTCGTAAAGAGTCACATGGGCAAATGTGCATTTATTCTTTACTAGCATATGGGAAAAAATTAATTTATCATTAATAGCACATGGGAAAAATCCCATTTATTCATCTGGGCTTAAAGAAGGCCTGTGAGGTCTGAATATCTTTAATACATTATATAAGGCAGCTAGACAGTTATATATTAGGCAACAATTGGCTCTTTATAACCCTGACAGCCCCAGTAATCATTTGATTGAGATTTAAGATCGCTTTCAGGAAGTGAACACTGCACCTTTAAGCTCTTTTGTTAAATATGGTAAAATCACTGACCACTCAACTAGGGGTTAATCTGGCTCTTTGGCCAATATTGGGGAGCTCAATAACATGTACAGGAAAGATACTTTAAATGTGTGCTCTGGCCCTGCATACCCTGAGCTGTTAAAATTAAGTATCAGACGGTAAAATCAAACAAGGATTTGAAGAGGTGTATGAATTGTGACCCTTGCTATTGTTGGAAACACTACTGAGCACAGGGTTGGTGCTATTATAAGCTGCACACCTGACTCTATGAGCCCAATTCTCTCCTCTCTCATCCTTGCCAAGCTTTGCCTTCTTCATGTTCCTATGAGACATGTGTGGAAGACACTAGATGAAAGACATAACAGAAAACCTCTAGTCTTTCCATTGAGTACTAGATACATCTAAAATCAGGGCCGGACGGGGAACTAAAATCAGCCCTGGAAAAAAATTCTATACCAGCCCTGTGCTGATATAGAGGGTGAAAAAATAACTTGAAATCGAAACCTCTTACTCCAATGAAGGAACGCATATAGGGCTTCAAAATAAACAAAAGAGTGCCTTTATTTTAAGTAGATGTACATTTGCATGTAATCAATGTTTCAGTACAACTACTTTGGCCTATTAAGGATATTTTAGTAATGGGACTGAAATGCTGAATGTCTGCAGTTGCACAACTAAAAAAATGAAGTGATCTGGTTAATTTTGAAGTTCTATGGGTGCGCTCTTCACTTTGAATATGTTATTGTGCATGAGTATGCAACTAGCAACAAGACAGGGCCAATACGTGCTCATTATATATTAATGACATTTATGTGTGTATTATGCATATATAAATGTATATTACTATATGTGTAAATATTATCAGCATAATTATATGTTACTAATACACACATCAATATACATGCATATATATATATGTGTGTGTGTGTGTATTACTGTCAGGATCACATCAATTTATGTCTATTACCTTTACCTCGTTTAGTGTATCTTGTCTCCAATTGTCTCCTTTTTTTCTCTTACAGCGACCCTTGTGCATCTTTTACTTCATCCCAGTCCCTGTGTGTTTCTTTTTACCCTTCTCCAACCTCTGTATTTCTCTTTCCCCCAGCCACTTTGTCTCTTTCTCCCCTTCCAAATCTCATATGTGTGTCTCATTCTAACTCCAGACTCTGTGTGCCTCTTCCTCATCTCCCAGCCACACTCTGTCTCTTTTTCCCCAGCCCAGCGTTGCCTCCCACAAATCTTGTGTCACTTTGTTCCCCTTCCCTACTATATGTCTCTTTGTCCCCCAACAAACCTTCTGTGTGTCTCTCTTCCCCATCTCCTCCCTGTGTCTCTCTCTTACCCCTCTGTCTCTTTGTACCCACATCCCCTGTGTCTCTCTATTACCCCATCTGTCTCCGAGTCCCCCCTTCTCCTTTGTCTCTCTATTACCCCATCTGTCTCAGAGTCCCCCCTTCTCCTGTGTCTCTCTATTACCCCTCTCTTTGTCCCCCCAATCCCTATGTCTCTCTATTACCCCTCTATCTCTTTGTACCCCCTTCCCTGGTGTCTCTCTATTACCCCTCTCTTTATCCCCCCATCCCCTGCCCTTCTATTACCCCATCTGTCTATGTGTCCCCCCTTGCCCTATGTCTCTCTATTACCCCTCTGTCTCTTTGTCATCGTCCCCAACCTGGTGTCTTTCTATTACCCCTCTATTTGTCCCCCCCTTCCCCTCTTTTTGTCTCTCCCCTTCCCCTTCTGTGTCCCTTCTGACCTTGTTACAGGAGGACTGAGGGAGGGGGCAGAGCTAACTACCATGCTCCCTCGTGGTTCCCATAATTCCCAGCATGGACACATCATAGAGTAGTGATTACTGTATGATGTGTAGATGCTGGGAATTATGGGAACCGTGAGGGAACATGGTAGTTAGCTACGCTCCCTCCCTCAGTCCTCCTGTGCTAACAGCTGCACGGCTGTCAGTATCAGTGAGTGTGTCGCCGGATTGCTTAGGCGGCCGCCCGGCACACTCTCGGATACTGACGGCAGCATAGCTGTCAGCACAGGAGATGGGCGGCCAGTGGCCGCAATATTATTAAAATATGTGGAGCAGGGCTCCCTCTCTACATGCAGCCCACCCAGGTGCCGCGGCCCACCGGGAAATTTCCCGGTATCCCGGTGGGCCAGTCCGGCCCTGTCTAAAATTGTGGATTTTGTATTTGCCTGTTTTCTGCGTTTACAGCCCTGTTCCTGGTTATATTCTCCCGCAGGATATTCTGTTTGCAATTTCTCTAACAATGTTCTAAAAGCTTTGTCTGGTTCTATAGCAGCAGTTCCTAACCCAGCCATCAGGCCACACCAGCCGTCCAAGACTTAGTCCACTTCTCAGCTTTTTTAATGTGGATACTGACCACTGACTGATAAGATGGACTGCTGATATGCAGTGAGGACTGGTTAGGGAGCCACTGACACACAGAACTGGAACGGCCATGACTCTTTGTCCACCTCAACAAGCATTTTAATTTTTTTTGTAAATCACATGGTTTGTTTGTTTTTTGGTATTTTTACTTAAAATGCCAAACTTCTGTGTCAGGCTTTACCTGGGCTTGAGGAGTAGCTCAGTTGGTAAATGTACCTGATGCAGTATCTCATTCAGAATTCAGGCCCAGATAGGAAAACAAGCAGAATCAATATTGGTTTATCTGCTAATAGTGAAATGAAAACCAAATTGCAATATACCGGTCAATGAGAGCTGTTTTTTGGGGGTTTTTTTGGTTTTCAATTTACAAGAATTTGGTTTTTAATAAATAAACCCCTTAGCCTTGAGACCGAGATTGATACAAGAAAGTCTTTTTTAACCTGGGCAAAAAACCTGCTATACTATACTTGAAAACAAGATATAATCTCATAGTATCAAAAAGCAGAGTCACATACTACCACAGCATATTGAACAGCAGGAGTGTTTGCACCTAGTGTGAACCACATCTGACCAGATGCTCATATAGCAGATGAATTCAAAGTGTGTGATCTACTTCCAATATGCTTAGCGTTCAGGTAAAAGCAAGACTATCACCTCAATAAGGCACTTGTTAACACATCCATATTTGTGCCAAATTTAAATACACTTACATTAAAAAATAAAGAGAGAGCGAGAGAGACCCACTCATAGGCCTTGATTATTAGTTTTGGATAAGCTTTTAAAATCATTTACTATATTTGCACAATGACTATACTCAAAATATGAATATATATATATATATTTATTTTTTAAATCAATAGATAAAATATATTACATATTTTTCAAAATATTTACTTTAAAAAGTTTGTTTCAAAATACATGTGTTAAGATCACTTTGTCTTCATAAAATATAGTGACTGGTCATTTCACCCACAAATTATGCAAGAGATTTGCTAGCAATTAGGACAGAATAATGTACAGATGAATTTGTATCCTGTGTAAGGCGACAAATTCGTGTTGGTCAACTTGGCTTCACAGCTAAGGCACAGTATAACTGTAAATAGCGGAGCTAAAGATGACAGGTCAAACCGAGCTACGGTGTAAGGTACATAATGACCTGTGGACAGTGACCTAAATAATTTCTATATCAATACAGGCTTTCAGGTGAATTCAGCAGGAATAATAGGAAGTTCCTTGAGACCTATATTTAAATGGCGCTATTTGAATCTTATTTTACAGGGCATATATAACCCTTTAAAGAAAAACATTTTCAAAATAATTAATTAGAATTCAAAAATTGCATGTATTATATAGCCTGCATGTGTAAATACCTTTTTTTAGTGCATAGCCTGGCTTATCATTAGCCAGTGAGAGAGTCATCATTAAGTCATCTTTGGTCAGGAGTTCACAAGCCCTGACAACATGTGCAAAAATGTACTTTGGGATGGTTTCAAACTGTATGTCGTGTTAGGAGATATGTATGGATTATGACCAAAGAGGGCTAAATATACACTAAACTGAGTGATTAACTTTTATGTATTCATTAGAAAATAATATTCAAGAAAGTTATACAATATGTAATCTTTTATTTTCATCAATAATAAAAGATTATGGCAACTTTCCTTTAAGGACCAGGGGTTAGGATAATTTTTCAATGCCATGTCGTTCCTCCTTAAGGATGTCATCTTTGGTCTTATTCCAGTCTAATCTAACACAGAACGCAGTGATACCATACAAACCCCATAACATAATGCATACAGCATAACAAACAACTAGGTATACGTCCAAAACTACGTATATACATTGAAAAGTGTGAAATTAAAAAAAATGATGCCAAATGAAAGCAATACTGTGTTGAGTCATGATTCAGACTACGTGAAATCCCAAAGCATACTGAGGTGAACAAATCGAATTGCCCTTGAAGATGAGATGCAGTTAATAACATGATGTATCGGAAAAGTGTGTGATGAAATGTTTGATGATTTGTCCCGCTTTTGGAGTGAAAAGTGCCCTTCTTAACGATTGAACATGTCAACCGAGGGCACAGGCAGACCTTTCATTAGGAAGAGATGTTTAAAAATCATCTCTGGGAGTTACTCCCGCCTTTAATGCCTAGGTAGATTGTGTTCGCTAACAGCCTTGGGAGCTTTTCATGCATGGATAGTGACCTTGACAATGGCTAGGTTAATGACAAGTGGATATTCTCTAGAGCCATACACCACTAGTTATTTCTCACTTTCAATATTTGTCAAGATGCATCCATTTCCACAAATACATATTTCAAAGAAAAGTATCCACTTGAAAAAAGAAAAAAAAAATTCAAAAAGCTTAGAATACAGATTTCTAACGCATTATTATTGTTTAAGTTGAGCGGCTCAGCAAGGAAAATAATCATTAGTTGTTTTTCTTTTTCTTTATTAAGTAGTTTTGTACAATTACACTAGCATGCCATATATTACATGCTCACAGCAGTCTGCCTCTGCCCACGTAAAACACAAGAATCCAACAAACAGGATTAGCACTCACTAACTACTGCAAATTCAATGTGATTTCAAGTCAGCTTTGTTCCACTTTGGCTATTCGGCCTAAACATTTTAATTCACATTGCATTCCAAACAAGTTACACTTTAGTGTAAAGCCCAGAAGGTTTTGTTTGTTTCCACTAACGCAGGAATTGTGAATATTTGACAAAATAATTTCCCATTTTAGTTCAAAACATCTAAACTGGCACAATATTCTCTATTCCCATGTAAACTCTCCACAATTATGGGTTTATTGAACAATTCACATAGTCCTATCACTAAACCGCCAGCTCTGGGGAGTGGGGCATTTATGGCCAATGCTGGTGACCATTTAATTTTTTTTTTTTTTTAAATCAAACATATACAATTATCAGTTTACTTCCCCACAATCACAAGTAGAGCAAACTGGTCCCAATGTCAGGCCTTCGGAATAAAGTCAGTCTATAAAGTATGTTAAAGTGTTCACAGAGGTAGAAGAGTGGATCACAAAAAACAAACTGTTCCCAAACACTGACAAAACTGTCACAATGCTCTTTGGGACAGTACCCAAATTACACAATTCCCATCTATCCATCAAAACAAAATCAAATAGCACACTGACCGCAGTCTACTCTTTCAAATACTTGGGTATGATGTTAGACCCCAATCTATCTTTTGGCCTCCACATAGAAAAGCTTGCATCTAAACTTTATCCAAAACTAGGTGCCCTGTACAGAAACAAATCCTACCTAAGCCCTACAGTAAAGGAAAAGATAGTACAGCAAATGCTGATGCCAATCATTGATTATGGGGATGTAGTATATGAACCTGCACCGCAAACCCACCGTAATAAACTCAGTACATTGTATAACTCGTTCTGCCGATTTGTGCTACAATGTAATTACAGGACCCACCATTGTGACATGCTAAAAGAACTAAACTGGTTTACGCTGGAATCCAGACGCACCCTTCATCTTTCCAGCCTTGTGTTTAAGAGCTTTTCTGGGAAGCTCCCACCCTACCTGAGCAGAATGCTCTCCTCGGCTGTTCCCACCTCCTATAACCTCCGATCCAGTACCAGCACTTAATTTAGTCTACCTCAATACAAAAAGAAAGCAGCCCGATCCTCCTTTTCCTACAGAGCATTATGAGAATTATGGAACGACACTTTAAAATCTTCCCTAAGCCTAAAGTCCTTTAAGAGATCCCTGTCTACATACCTCAAATCAGAATGCACCTGTCATAGTTGATTATATGTTTCCTACCTGTTCTGTTACATTTTGCATATATTGTGTATTAATATTATTTTTGTATTTTATTGTACCCTATTGCATCAACGCAATGTTTTGTGGACCCAGGACATATTTGAAAACGAGAGAAATCTCAATGTATCTTTCCTGGTAAAATACATATTTTTAAATAAATAAATCAATAGAGGTTTATTCAGGTGGATGAGAGAGAAGCAGATATTGCTATACAGACTCTGTAGAATGCAGTGCTGGGGGTGCAGAAACAAATACCGTAGTGTATGTTATAGCCATATGATAAATACTCTTTTTTTCTCTTTATATTAGGAATCTCAGGGAAGTCGAGTTAGCAGATTACTAGTTATCATGGCACATTCTGGCCATCAAAAGACCAGCTAAACTATCCCATGGGCTCTTACAAAGCTGGCAGCCATTCCCTCCTCTCGCCCCTCATGCAACTGCACTGCCTTTGTTAATTTGGTTCCGATGCAGTCCACATTTTGAATATTTATTTGATTTCAGAGAAGGGGGGGAACAGAGGTGATTCCATAATTAGCCCAGTTAGGTCACTACGTAAGCCTTCATACTTGCTGGGGCCTTGTCCTATCCATTTCCTAGAGCAGGCTTCCCCAAACTCCAGCCCTCCAGATGTTGCTGAACTATAACTCCCATGATTCTATGAATGAAACATATAGGGTGAGAATCATGGGAGTTGAAGTTCAGCAACATCTTAATGGCCGGAGTTTGGGGAAGCCTGTCCTAGAGCCTTGCTGTTGTCACTGTGAGCCAATCAACCAGGGCCTCTTTTTTGAGTTTTGCCTAAGGCTTTGCAAACTCTTGAGGTTCCTCTGGGAGGGAAACTCCTGTGCTCAGCAGTCCTTAAGCTAAATCTGCAGCACAAATACAGTTTATCTCTGTAAAGTTGCTTCTCCCTTCAGCCAGGGTCATATGACCCACGCAAGCAATAATCTCTCTCTAGAGATATATTGCAACAGAACAGTGTCTTCTGACTACTCATAACATGGACGCCTGTAGCTATACGTCTTTGCAGGCACTCAACAGAAAAGGCAACACTTACATCCATCAAGGCAATAGAAAAATCACCCTTTTCAGTAAGATTAGCTTCCATCGTCTCCTGTATTTTTTATGGTACAGTTTGCCTTGAAGTGGAGGATTTTTCTTCTTGTGTATAACAAAGTTGTAGAACAGATTTATCTCCCACAGTGACTGCTTCTTTAAGTTATGCCGAATATCATCCCTGTACGTATCAGACTTCTCCTGTGATAAAGGATTTACTTCTATTGTAAGCGTCCAAGCGCTATTAATGTTTTCTTTCTATAACCGCCCTGCCTCGTTGTGCTTGTGCATCAAACTATTCATTTAAAGACTATCAAGCAGTAAAAAGAGCGATGGCGAGGAGTTAAAGATTAATATGTTTTTTTTCTAGGTGAAGAAATTGCCACACACATACTTAGTAAATATTCATGGATAAAAAGCGGAGTTACATTATGCATGGCCATTAAATGTGTGTGCAACATTCACTTAGAATGAACAAGGCTGAGGGAGGGTTGCAACGATCCGGACAGATGAGCAGGTCCGGATCACGAGGCCACTGTGAGATGAATATTTACAAGTCATTTTCCTGTTCAAAGACTCCATCAGTAAAGTGTATTAAAAGTCAATGTGTTTCTTTCTTTGTTTTATAGAAAGAACCAAGGCGGCTCATTTTGATTTCATGAAAAAAGTATTAATCTGTGACCGTCATTTGTTGCATTCAGTTGGGACAAACACTATGGCTTTGCTAGAAACATAAAACATTAATAAATAAGATATTGGAATCCACGCTGCAAAGTGTAGGATAAAATAGCCACGCTTGGACTGTAGACGAGGAGTTTTCCATATGTGCTATTTTTGCCTAAATTTCACAATTCCATTTTTTATTTTTTAAATCTTTGAGTTTTTGTATACAGGTAAGTAAGCACAATGTTTAACAAATACTGTAATAAGTGTTGGATATGCCGTATATAGTGTCAGACAAGTTTCGTCACAGGCTCCCAAACCTGAGATGTGCCGTATCCTACTTTTCTAAATTTCATTCTGGGGGCCAAGAGAGCTCACAGATTGGAGTCAGGGTCATCCAGTCTCTTGGTATTGAGAGCTCTGCCAGAGTGTCCATGGTTGGAGAGTTAGTGTGAATGGCATGGGGCATTCATTCATATAGCTAAGAGTCTGCAATATCGTGTCAATCATATTGAGAAGAAGGGGGACGGTCAGAGGAAAGGTGGGTATGGAAGAGAGGGAGGAAAGATGGAGCCATTTTTTTTTTAAAACATTGTTTAATTTTGGTGGGCAAATGAATATGTCTAAGACAAACATGCTCATTATTCGAAAAGCATTTGTTATTCCTGGTAGACAAACAATGCCCTATTTTAAGTGATATAATAGAAACTGGTAAAAATAGATGCATGAGGGGAAATATAGGTAAGTAAAATGGGCAGCATAACAACATGCAATGCATTCAGTGTTTACCGTGTGGTTGTGTCGTTGTATGATAGGTTAGTAATAATAAAGCTCTGTATCCCTGAGGTAAGAGGGAGGGGAGGTGGGTGCAAGTGGCGCTCACCACAGCTGGCCAGATTAAGATTAGCTAAGAGCTAACCTTAATATTGAGATATCTTGGGGGAACTGATTACAACTGATTTTACTATAGAGAACACTCATTAAAGAGGAACAAAACTTAGAGGACAATATTACTGGCAGTTAATGCCCTATATGTGTAATGGCTGATCCTGTGTCCGCGGCAGAGCATGGGACAAAAGGGATGCTGAAATGCCCCATGTCGTGGTGGTCTCCGTGTTGGGGCTGGAAATGCCCAAGGACTGCAGAAAATTAGCTGAGTTAGGCATGGTGGTGAGTCTATAGGTGTTCCCATCTTTAGTGGCAGAGCTGGCCCTCAGCGATATGGATTGCTAGCTGCTCTGAGTAGCTACATGATAGGTAGGTAGGATTGGCACCATTCCAGTGTTGACCATAAGGCTTCAGGACTTGAATTGTAAGGGTGACTGCATCCACAGTGTCTCTATCGCCAGCTTTTTGTCTCAGAACAACGAAAAGCAGACCAGCACATCTCTGGGCACTCCTGCTGTCGCCTTAGTCGAAATAGGTAGGCGGTGACAGCTTTCAATAAGAACTGATTTAGCTTCTCTTTGAGGCAGAATATTTGCCAGCAAGCGTCGAAGTGTTATAATTAGTCGCCCTCCATCATCTTTGCGATGCCCCGGAGCTTCCGATTTTTGCGTCTAGTTGCCCTAAATGATTATCAACTCTTTTAGTTGGGCCAAGTTTTCTGTGGTACACAGCTGTCGTTGGGCCACGAAGGAGGTTTCCTCTTCTACAACTTGGATCCTGGCCATCACTGTTACAATTTCTTCCCTAACCATGTCTAGGTCTGAGTTAAAGAATGCACTCACGTTTTTCATCAGATCCAGTATATCCTTTTTGGTGGCCGGGATGTTGAGGTCTTCCGTGGACCATGGAGTGTTAAGACCCCCTGTCTCTGGGATAGCGTCTGGGGAATCCATGAGTTTCTCCTCTGAACAATCAGAGGTATTCGGTTCCCGCCATGCCGCCATCTTTGGCCTAGGTCCCCGTTGCAGCAGTTCTCCGATGACGCGGGTTCCCTCGCCTGTCAGGGGTCTACGTTTCTTGGGTCTCTTCCACATACCGTTTTTAGCAAGGCAGTAGTCGTCTTGGAGGTGTGTTTAGGTCGTTATCATGTTGGAATACTGCCCTGCGGGCCAGTCTCTGAAGGGAGGGGATCATGCTTTGCTTCAGTATGGCACAGTACATGTTGGCATTCATGGTTCCCTCAATAAACTGTAGCTCCCCAGTGACTGCAGTACTCATGCAGGCCCAGACCATGACACTCCCGCCACCATGCTTGATTGTAGGTAAGACACACTTGTCTTTGTACTCCTCACCTGGTTGCTGCCACACATGCTTGACACCATCTGAACCAGATAAGTTTATCTTGGTCTCATCGGACCATAGGACATGGTTCCAGTAATCCATGTCCTTAGTCTGCTTGTCTTCAATAAACTGTTTGCGTGCTTGTTTGTGCATCATCTTTAGAAGAGGCTTCCTTATGGGACGACAGCCATCAAGACCAATTTGATGCAGTGTGCGGCGTATGGTCTGAGCACTAACAGGCTGACCCGACACCCCTTCAACCTCTGCAGCAATGCTGGCAGCACTCACACATCTATTTCCCAAAGACAACCTCTGGATAGGACTCTGAGCATATGCACTCAACTTCTTTGGTCGACCATGGTGAGGCCTGTTCTGAGTGGAACCTGTCCTTTAAAAGCACTGTATGGCCTTGCCCACCATGCTGCAGCTGAGTTTCAGGATCTTGGCAATCTTCTTATAGCCTAGGCCGTCTTTGTGTAGAGCAACAATTTTTTTTTCAGATCCTCAGAGAGTTCTTTTCCATGAGGTGTCATGTTGAACTTCCAATGACCAGTATGAGAGAGTATGAGAGCGATAACAGCAAATTTAACACACCTGCTCCCCATTCACACCTGAGACCTTGTAACACTAACGAGTCACATGAACCCAGGGAGGGAATGGCTAATTGGGCCCAATTTGAGGTGTACTCACTTTTGTTGCCAACGGTTTAGACATTAATGGATGTGTGTTGAGTTATTTTGAGGGGACAGCAAATTTACACTGTTATACAGGCTGTACACTTACTACTTTACATTGTAACAGACTGTAATTTATTTAGTGTTGTCACATGAAAGATATAAAATATTTACAAAAATGTGAGGGTCGTGCTCACTTTTGTGAGATACTGTTTATATATATATACATACATGTGTTTTAGTAGAATACATACAGGATATGCACAGGGCATGCGTGGAATCTCCAGTTTGAATGGGCTTGTCTGAAAGAGGGGAGAGGTGTCCTTACACCCATTTCTTTTACCTCTCACAGCATCCATATAAAACATGGCTGTTAAGACAGGTGCTTATTCATCCTTGATAAGATTATCATCCATTGTGTAGATTTCTATGTGTAACAAAGAAAGTGCTAGGGGAAAAAAATTGATACAACCTGTTAAGACACGTGATCATTCACTTCAGCGAGGGATACTTTTATCTGCAGCTTCTTGGCAAAAGAAAAAGCAAGGAGTCTAAATTTATCCTTCCTGGTAAAACACTATGTAATGGCAAAACAATAGGAAGAAGAGGCGGCTGTACAAAGGACAAATAATATCAATCACGCTTCACAAAGACTCGTGTATCTCCTATTTCCTAAACCCACAATCTATATGCTGTTGTGAGCTGAGCCCACTAAAAATTCTAATCTTTCTGCATCAGTGATGGGAAGGTGTACTGCCTTAAAGCTACTGACCACCCTGGACAAGGCAGTGAAGTGTGTCTGTCAGGTAAAGGCAGCAGAGATGCACAATGCTTTCTAAATATCAAATCCCTTTAACCCGGCCCTCTCCCCCACCAGACATACGGGTCCATCCACATACAGAGCGGGTACAACGCCTACAGTTTCTGTCACACTGTTCTACTGTTTTATAAAAGCCAGAGGGTGCTACCTGTCCTTGCCCCAAACCATAACAACTAAAGCTAGGTGGGTGTACAATGAGCTGGAGTGGTTACTGTGATTACAGTGTCTACATTCTAATCTATATAGTAATTCAAACGATATATACACCTTTTTATAGCATATTTGCAGGAATTCCTACTTAGTGGGATTATATTGTTTCTTTGTCAATAAAGAGGCATGATTTCAGCACATTATTGGTCTCTTTAAATCCCGATGCAAACACAAGCCTCAAACGCTTTGTCCTTGGTTGATAAAAAAAAAAAAGTAGAACATGTTAGTTAAGCTTTGGGATGTGCTCCCAGGGTAACAGATCATCACAGGCCAATGTTAGCCGTGCTGCTTATGCACATTAAATCACTTTCATAGGGGAAAGGCTGATTTTTTATGTTGTTCATTGTTATGAACTTGCAGTATCAGCTGGATTTTGTTGTGTGGTTTATAAACTTCTGCTTATCAGCACAATCTAACCTCTAAGGACCAAATTTACTAGGGTGCTTCAAACTTCAAACCACACAGACAGGCAATAAGGACTTTGTAACAAACTAGAGCTGCCCTAATCAGATATTATATTAATGGAACTATGCTTTCTGCTTGCTTTGGGTCATGTTTTAACATTTTAAAGAATAACAAGGCAATTATTTAGCAAAAAGTGGGTCACTGTGCTTTCTGGCTCTCCCCTGTCTCCAGGTCCGCACATATGACGAGTAGGAGTCACTGAACATGGTAAATGTAACTGGACCTGAGATCAGGGAATATTCTGCAAACATTGAACAGGCATCTCGCTCCAACCCTGAGCACATCTGGTTACTATATCTGCATGCTATGGCTCTGCGGCGGTTACTGAAACAATGCTAAATTCACTCTTTCAACCCAGAGAAGAGAACACAAGATCACCAGGCTATGCAGGAATATCAGTGACAAAAAAATCCAATGCAACCAAACAGTAGAGACAGAGTCACCAAAAGAAACATGTTAAAAAAATATAAAAATACAGAGGCGGGGCAAGGATTCTTGGCTACACATGCGAAGATTAATTTTGCTGCCCTGAACCCCCATTCTGCCCACAAAATGCATCTTCACCTGTGCGAACCTTAATCTCCCACTTTTGCTTCTTATACTCTCTTTTGAATGTGTGTAGTGAATCTTACACTCCATTTGTAGCATACATTATCCCCCCATTTTTTCCCTTTGTGTGTTTTTTACTTCCCTCCAGCCCCTTTGAGTGTCTCTTTTTTCCCCCAGACCTTTTGTGTCTCATTCTGTCTAGTCCTTTGTGTCTCTTTCTTCCCTTCCCCTCTGTATGCCTCTTCCCCCAAGACCCTTTTGTGTGTTTCTTTCTCACCTTCTTCTACGTCTCTTTCTCTCCTTAGCTCCTTTTGTGTGTCTCGTTGTCCAGCCCCTTTTTGTGTCTCTTACTCTCCCCAGGCCCTTTTGTGTGTCTCTTTGTCCAGAACCCCTTTGTGTCTCTAACTCTCCCCAACCCCTTTTGTGTGTCTCTTTCTCCCCTTCCCAGCCCTTCTGTGTGTCTCCTTCCCCAAGCACCTCGTCGCCCCCCCAGCCCCTCTATGTCTCTGTGTCCCACCAACCGCTCTGCGAGTCTTCCTCCATGCCCCTGTCTGTAAATTTTTCCCCTAGCATGTCTGTCTCTTCAGCCTGTCATTTGTGTGTCTCTTGGCCCCTCTGGGTGTCTCCCCCCCAAGCACCTGTGCCCCTTCCCCAGCCCCTCTCTGTCTCTTTGTCCCCCACCCAGACCTTCTGTGTGTCTCTTTCTCTCCAAAGTCCCTTCCGTGTGTCTCCCCCCCCAGCACCTTGTCTCTTTTTCTCCAGCCTCTCTATGTCTCTTTGTGTGTGTGTTTCCCAGCCTCGCCATGTGTCTCATTCCCCCCAAGCCCCTCCATTCCATGTGTCTCCTCACCTCCTTCCTTGTAGTGTGGCCAAGTCACAAACCACGGAAGAGGAGCTTCTGTAACCTTTACCCAGGCTGACATGAAGCATTTTGGCGCTCCTTGCATGCACTTCCTGTTACACCCTGGTGCACGGCTTGGCCACGCTACAAGGAATGACTAGCTGGGGAGGCGAGTGCTGTGCAGTGTGCTCCTCTCCTGCAGTCAAAAGGATTATGTGTGCCCCTGGCTGGTGCACCCCAGGGCAGCCGCCTGTGCCACCTTATGATAGCACAGGCCCTGTAAGTCTAAATAACGAGGACAATGATAACTAAAATACCTACAATTAACATGTGGAGCAGTCACCATGGAATTCGTGTCATGTTCCTGCTTGCTTTGCAACCACTCATCATTGAAAGCAATAGGATGTTCCTACTGATTTATCTACAGCTGAAACAATCACAATGGAAAACAATGGAATATTCCTGCGGATAGCTTTGTAACTGAAATAATCACCATGGAAACCAATGGAATGTTCCTGCCGATTGTTCCATATTTAGACCATGATACCTTATGTGCTCTCTATACATAAACTTCCCAGTGCTGTCAACAGTGAAACTATATTTTTCTGGAGTACAGAACACAGCTATCTAAGCCATTTACCCCCAAGTATAACCCACCTCCTGCACTAGACATTACTGAAATGCATCAAAAGAAATTATCTTTACTGTTAACTCTTTATTTCACATTCTGTCAAACAGGAGAATGAATTGCAGATCTTGGCGAGGAATAAATAAAAAGTCTGTGACTCCATATACATATTACGGTATATATTATAGGCTAGAGGCTATTCAATAACCTTGTAAATGCCTAGATGTCTATTAGAAGCATATTTTACAGCCGTACATAAAAATGACTATTATTTCCACTACTGGAAAGGAAAGTAGAACATTTTAAATAAATGTAGCCTGCGGCTTCATTGAATGATTAAGAAGATGAGGTGGGAGCATTCTGTCCCATTGTAGAAATGTGCATTGCTCAACATGTGGGAGAATTTATCGAGTTCAAAACCAATCATTTTAACTTAGAAAAGAAAATATTTTCCAAAAGCCAAAACCAAGGTGCATTATGCAAAAATGATTAATTCATGGAGAGAATCAGGATTAAAAGAAGTGAATGAGATTATATGAAGCAATATACAAGAAGAAGTTTGAAACCTATAAATTGTTCTGCTTACTTGAAAAGACCTAAATATCATTAACGAGCTGGAATGATATGTTGGAATGCTACGTATAGTTTTCAATATAAAAAATAAAAACATGATTTGTTTCCAGCATGTAAAATGTGAAAAAGGGAAGCAAAGATGGTTTGATAGTTCAGTTGGTTAAAGGGACACTGTAGACACCCAGACCACTTCAGCTCATTGAAGTGGTCTGGGTGCTGTGTCCCTTTTGCACCTAGTGCTGCAATGTAAAACATTGAAGTTCCAGAGAACTGCAATGCCATTGCAGCTCTAAGTCTGCCCTCAGTTGCTGTCTACCAAAGAGCCACTAGAGGGCTTCTGGAATTGAAATGGACCTTTGGTCCGTTACCTGACACTGAACATCCTCACGTTCTGCATGAGGTTCTCCAGCATCAGATTTTCCCCCATAGGAAAGCATTGAATAATGGTTTCCCATAGGGAAATCCTAATGCGAGCGAGGCCATTGCCGCACATGCACATTAGGTCTAGGACGTCAGTTGGCGGAGAAGGAGCGTGGGCGGAGCCTGCTCCAGCCCTGAGGGACATCGG
This sequence comes from Pelobates cultripes, assembly GCA_933207985.1. Lineage (NCBI taxonomy): Eukaryota > Metazoa > Chordata > Amphibia > Anura > Pelobatidae > Pelobates > Pelobates cultripes. The sequence continues at coordinate 6,886,618 of OW240923.1, read as the reverse complement.
CACTGGATTCAGAAAAGTGAATGAAGGAGTTTTAACCCCGTCAGCACTGCTGTAGTGGGGGACGTGGGATGGGGGCACTTTAGAAATCTATAGTGCCAGGAAAACAGCTTTGTTTTCCTGGCACTATAGGATCCATTTAACACACCAACTACAACACGTGCTCAATATTGTTCATTCACTGAAGGTCAATAAAATACAAAAACTGAGTAATAACAATTACGGTTTATCTGGTGGTGACTTGTTAAATTCTTTTCCCCCTAACTTGAGATCTTGCACAACACTGATAACCAACAAAACATTTATTTTTTGCATCACCTGAAAAATGGTCCTGATTATGAGAAAGGGAAAACACTAAAGAAAACTAAAAATGGCTGGAAGAAAAGGGTGATCAAAATGACTCAAAAACATATATATCACACCTCACTATGCCTAAAATTAGAGAGAGCCGACCTGTGTTTTGGATCTGTTCTGCCCTTTTGGGTTGAATCAGTCTGAGATGCATGTCCTGGTTCTTTTTGTAATGGCACAAGATGAGCTAAAACCAGCTTGAGATCTGAGCGGGGACCCACCGAAGGGCAGGCTAATTGAGCTGTTTTCTGTTCTCAGCACTCTCTTGCAACTTGTTTTTTTAGGAGAGCAAAAAACAATATAGAACATGTTCCATCAGACATGACCTCCCAGTTTTATGGGCCTCACAAGCCCCTTATCCAGATACATAAAAGTCCCACACTTGTTTTTTACTGGGTTCACTTCAACTTCCATTATCAGGCTCTTGTGCTATAGGCAAATAGGAAACAAGTCATAGTTGGCTTGGAGGATGTTACCTATTTTGCCGTTTTCTTCTCGAGTGTGAAATTCACATTGAATTAAAGTGCCTTATAGAAAGGGCCGGCGCTTCCTTTAAGGCGGCTTAGGAGGGGGCGATTTGCACCCTCATCACCGGCCCTTCTAATGTTGCAACCGCCTGAGTGCTCTATAGAGAGCCTCAGGCAGCTGCAGGACTGCCTATATCCCCCCTTTCTCCTTGTGGAGTGTTGGCATTTGAAGATGTGTGCACATACACATATACAGTGACACACATACACACAGATACATGGAAATGCACATACAGCTACTTACACTGACACACAGACGTTCACACACTGACACTGTGACCAGCTCTTACTTCCTCCAATGCTGCCATTATTAAAAGGGCCACAGCACACTACCGGGCCCCTGAAGACACATTCCAATCCGGTGGACCCAAGTACGATGCCCCACCAGCACCATCTGTAGTTCCATCGCTGGATGTACCCACTGAATTTGGGCAGAGTAGACATGGTAATGAAACAGCTGATTTAATCTGGCTGCAGAGTAACAGACTGATGATCAGGGACTGTTGGGAATAATACACTTTGTCTATATACAATGCTTAGTGAATATACCCCTAGACAAAGCTATAAGCTTTCCTGTCTCAGAGCGTTGGTCTTTTTTCCTGTTTTCTATTTCCGTAATTCTAACTGCATAGTAACATATCTATTTTATGAGTGCGTAGTAACTTTTTATTTCATCTGCGTAGTTAAACTGAAACTATAATGAGTACTCCCCCATTACACCTGCAAGCTAGCTATAGGATAAGATATGTTGAGATAAGATTGATGAATTATGTTATTATTGGATAATGTTTATAAGACCACCCCTGTTTCCTCCTGAATATAATCTGTTACACGGCCTATTACATGTTAGAAGTCACCTTGAACCTTACATTGTCTCGTCTCGTTCATTGGGGCCTCACCAGCTGGTTTGGGAACAGGGAGAAATACAGAGAGTTCCAAATTGCTTAGAAGTCCATGGCATGAGATAAGGGTAAATTCCTGACGCAGGAAATCTTCACTTACAGGTACATTTACGTCCCAACTTGTGGCAGGGTGTGACTACGAATATGTCAATAACTCCACATGCGTCACTGGTGATTTGCAGCAGCTAGAAAGGGAGGGTATCTGCTTATATATACATGCTGAGTGGACAAAAAGCTCTGGCTGGTCATCTAACCAGTTCTGTGCATGAGCAGGGGGTAGAACATTTCATGATGCAGTTTTGATATATCTTTTCACTTTCCCTTCTGAAATCAATACATGTGCATTGTTGGTGCTTTTGTAACTTTACCCACATCATTTATAAACTGAGAATTTTCTGAATTTGCAATCAGAAATGTAATGCATTGTTAAGATAAAAAAAAAATGGACAAATTCTCTCTCAAACCCTATTCATTACAATTTGTTCTGGAATTATATCAATCAATTTTATTGGTTTGCCAGGAGAGTTTTGATTCAGAGTTACTCTCAATCTCCAACCCATTGTATGATGGATAGCTTCTATTTTAAAGAAGCCTTGTGTTACAATGTGTTTTAAATTACTGTTCTTCTTTAACTGCCTGTTATTCAGACAGTGGGGAAAAGGGAACATTATGTGAGGTTTTTATCTTCCTCCATAGTGAATGAAGCCATTATATTTTTCGTATGCAATTGGGATTTTTTAATTTTTTTAAACAAATTATGCGTTTGCACTTTAGAAAATGTGATTACCTCCTGAAGTTAATAAATTAAAATGATATAGGGAAAGGTCTTTCAGATTACTTGTCGTGTATATTTGATGCATTTTCTTTTTAATGCCACGTTGGCAGGCCAGTGCTTTCACTGAAAAGTTAAATACTTTAAAAATACATATATTGACTATACATTTTACATGAGGTCTCCTGAATATATGTGACTAGCAGTTATTATATACCGCCATGTATAGAGCTGTTTGTTAAAGTTGCTCTGCAGAACCCCAGCGTTTGTGCTGCTTATTAACTGCACTCCTGCCAGCCAGCCAGCCAGAGAATTCCTGTCAGTAAAAAGGTGACAGTGATACGTGCTGAGCAGCAGCGGTCAATATCTTACTTACTACCAGGAATCGGAATGCTAGGTGGTTTGAGTATGCCTAAAAAGTATCTTTTTTAATGCTTACCCAGTTTGTCTATAAGCACAACAGACACATTCTTGCACAAACGAATATCTAATGAAAAGCTGGCTATCCATGGTGCAGTCTTTTCATTTTTAAAATTCTGTATGGTACACGGTACACCATGTGAATTAAAGTGGCCCTCTCGCCTCACCTAAAATCTTTATGAAATGCTCATTTTGACTGTGTAGGAATTTCACTGAAATCCAGACTATGTCAAGAGATATACTGACACAAAGTAGGGACCACTTTCCCTCTGTATATTTCCTCCATCTGACACTTCTAGATACTGGGTGAAGTGACGGCTGCGAGGAATTGGCTCTGTCTATGGAGAATCCTGCAGTCTTGTGGGATCCTCCACAGACCTCAATGCTGTACTCTTGCATTGAGGTCTGTGGAGGAGTGACAGTGGCTCCTGGCGCTGGTGAAGAGGACCCCCAAAGATGGTGGCATCTGCGAGGGACAGGAATAGGTAAGTAAATAAAAGTATACAAGAAGAGTGTGTAAAGGCGCTTCTTATGGATAAAATGCTGATACTAGAAGTGAGGTCCCCAAAACCTAATTATGTAACTGATATACAAGGTGCTACCCCAAACACTGTGATATCCCAGTGGATTCTAGTGATATGGTTGTATTTTCTGTGTTTTTATACCATACACTTTAATACTGGTTACTCTATATACACTGATATCTTGCTATATTTATATAGGTAAATCAATCTCAACTTTACCACCCCTCCCCCCAGCGATGATGTCACAGTCTCTGCAAAGTCCTCAGACGGTGACAGTGCCGCTTTGAGTTAAACACCCCCACACATGTATGATATCTATATAAAGAAATGCAAACATGCATGTTAGTACTCCGTACATTATGGGTCAAAGACAATGACCTGTGTAATTTGTACTAAATGACACCCAGTTACAGAAACTGGTATCAACAGGTTATGAAAACACACAAACTTCTTTGGAACAGTCGTAGATCCTAACTAAACCCCGTAAAAAAAAGTCCATCTTTTAATTGTTTGTAATGTTGTGACACCCAACCTCTTCCCTATCATCTGATTAAAATTATTTTAATACTGTTTTGTTCAAAACTACAAAAGGTTTGATGTCAGACTTTTGGAATGCTTATTGCTATTTTTCAACAATACAAATTTTAATCATATTCAGTATCAGATCACAATATTATGGTGTAATTTGTAACTGATAGCAATTTAGCCACTGCAGTTATGAAGTTCAAATATTATTTAATGTAATAAAAAAAGACAAAACAAAAAAAAATGTGGAAAAAAAAACAACAACTTACAATAACTGGTATTTCTAAGAGGATGCAAAAGAAAGGATCTTATTTTCATTAAAATAAGGAAGTGGCAGCTGAATGTTTCATTATAATGTAATTTGCTTTGATATGCAAATTACCTTGCAATTAGCAGTGCATTTCTGAAGAGGTGGCTTCGATGCGCCAGACATTCCTTAATACATTCAGAATTGGGAGTTCAAGTGGCTGTTTCTAAAACAAGATTTCTCGGGGGGAATAAGTTTGTTAGAAATATGTATGATGAGGCAAATGTGCCATCTTAACACTCACCTTGTATGTGTGTTTGTTTAACTCTACAGATAAAACTAGCTTGATTTAGCTCCCAGTCAAAAATGCTGCAGCAATGCAATAAAGTAGATAGCCAAAATCGAAAGAATGCACGTGTTATGGTTGATTATATATTTCCTATCTGTTCTATGTTAAATTGTGTATATATTGTGTATTAATATTGTTTTTGTATTTTATTGTACCCTATTGTATGAATGCAATGATTTGTGGACCCAGGACATACTTGAAAATGAGAGAAATCTCAATGTATCTTTACTGGTAAAATATTTTATAAATAAATAAAGAGACAGAAGGTTGGGAAAACCAAAAACAAATCCTTAAAGGACCACTATATGCACCCAGACCACTTCAGCTTAATGAAGTGGTCTGGGTGCCTGGTCCAGCAAGGGTTAACCCCCCCTTTTTCAGAGAAACTGCTATGTTTATAAATAGGTTAATCCAGCCTCTAGTGGCTGTCTCTTGACACGGGGAAAATCACAGTGAGAAGACGCCAGCGACCATAGGAAAGCATTATGAATGCTTTCCTATGAGACTGGCTGAATGCGCGCGCAGGTCCTGCCGCACATGCGCATTCAGCTGAAGAGGAGGAGAGGAGGCGGAGAGCTCCCTGCCCGGCGCTGGAGAAAGAGGTAAGTTTAACCCCTTCCTCTCCAACCAGCCCGGCGGGAGGGGATCCCTGAGGTTGGGGGCACCCTCAGGGCACTATAGTGCCAGGAAAACGAGTATGTTTTCTTGGCACTATAGTGGTCCTTTAAGGCGTGCAAAGCTTTATATGAGTTGTGCAATAGCTGTGGGTGTCTAACAGTCAGCCCTGCTTCAACATTTCAATTGGTCAACGTGGAATGCTTTTATTTTAGGGGGTGTGGTCACAGGAAGGGTTAATCCAGACCTTTTACCGTTAATTCAACGCCTACTAACCGAAAGTGCCATTAAAATTCTGTATGGAACCAACAGTAATTTTAAAAAAGATCGAAGTAGCTTATTTACACAGCCTGATTTTTAAATATATTTATTGTACTTGATAGACATATTACTGCAGGTTTTTTTGCCGTGAAACTCTGTTACACACGCAGATATGCCAGAAAACCTGAGCTCAATTTAAAAAAGGCAATTAGTATAGAATGCGCTGCGGAATAAGCTGGCGCTATATAAATACCAATAATAATAATAATAAGAAGAATAACAGAGCTATCTGGGTCCTTTTAATGATGGGGATTTGGAACGTATGTATTCTATGGGAGACTTCATGATTATATCAAGTGATTTATCATTTATCATTTATGTAATGCCAATATGCTCCATAATTTTCATTTTTATTTATGAGATAAAACAGCAAAAAACTGACAAAAAAAAAAACCCCCTAAAACTTTATAGTCAAATTGAAGAGGACATTGTGTACTATAGAATAAGGGGATATAGCAGGCTTTATATTCTCATTAAACACAAGCCAGGCAGTTTAAACTGTTTTTGAGGTTGGTGTCCCAGCTATTGGTAGGAGAGCCATTGACTGTGGATTGTAAGCAAGCAGAGATATATCCTGCCTGGTACATGCCTAGCCAAGAGGAACTTATCTCCCTCTGAGCGGAGAATAGTTGAGGGATGCATAGCAAAGGATGATTATAGCAAATACAAGGACACTCATCTTTTGTAGTTAAAGCTTCATCTACATGGACATGGAAAATGCCGGCCAGAGAGGTCAGCGGCATGCACAGTCATGCTCTTCTATTATCCTTTCAAAGCTCGAGAAGTGTAGCAGCTTTGAAGGCAGATTGTCAGCATGTTCGAGCTGCTTGGTATAATGAAGCCACTCATATCAAACTGAACTGTATCCATGATCAAAGCAGAAGCAGCAGATCTGCCCGTAGAGGCCACCGATGTGAAAGTAGAGGAGTATGGGGGCGTTAATGACATGGGCTGTGTACTATTCATAAAGGGCAGCAATTTTGAACAGACAACGTTAGTGGAGATGGAACGAATAATGATAGATCGGTAAAGATAACTCAGAAGGTGGTGGTGGTGGTGAAGACTGAAATGATAAAGAAATTGTGGCATTTTGCATGTTAGTAATGATTACATGACAATCTGTGACTTATTTTAGAGATGCCCTGGTCCTGGACAAGCACATGTAACCTTACCCAAAAACCAAAAACAATCCTGCCCACATTATGTTCCATGTTCTCTCTTATATGATATCATATGCTTTTATTGGAGACAATTCCCCATCCTCTTTTTAACAGATATGGCTGCTGTGATCATATGAAAAAAGAGTTCCCTGGCTGGTCTTGGCAAGGAGCTCCCTGGCTGGTCATGGCAAGGAGCTCCCTGGCTGGTCTTGGCAAGGAGCTCCCTGGCTGGTCTTGGCAAGGAGCTCCCTGGCTGGTCTTGGCAAGGAGCTCCCTGGCTGGTCTTGGCAAGGAGCTCCCTGGCTGGTCATGGCAAGGAGCTCCCTGGCTGGTCATGGCAAGGAGCTCCCTGGCTGGTCGTGGCAAGGAGCTCCCTGGCTGGTCGTGGCAAAGAGCTCCCTGGCTGGTCGTGGCAAAGAGCTCCCTGGCTGGTCGTGGCAAAGAGCTCCCTGGCTGGACTTCCTCTACTATTCTTAAGGAATCACTGTTTGCCATAATAAACTACATAAGAACCCAAACTCTACATATATTTTTATTACAAATAGATAGTACAGTATAGGCAAACCAATACAAAAGGTATATACTATTTATTATTTTAATTCCTCAGTGCCTTGTGTTTGGGAGACTTCAATGACTACTTTTAAAGTGAGATGGGTGAGTATAAGGCACTCCTTCACTCCTCTCAGTGAGACATGGCACTAGCACAGTTTGTCATGCAAAAATGGGAACATGTCACATTGTACCAGGCTTAGCTAAGCAGAGAGCCTTAATATAGCTCAATAAAACACGGTACTATTTGTTAGGATTCGGAGAGGATCCTCAACAAGGAATAAGTCAGCAACCAATAAAAGGAACAGGAGAAATTAAGAAAGGCATATTACCAGAGGCCAAGCAAAACGCTTAGATATAAATCATAAATATCAGAGTTAATATTAACATAATAGAGACCACAGTAAAACTAAGCTCAATGTCAGGATAACTAGACACACTAATATGTACAGGAGTGGTAGGCAAAACTCTATGAGTCAGGAATGTAGCCAAGTCAGAGAAATCAAAAGTTGCAACTCAGAAACAAGGACGGCTGTGTCAGGAGCAGCAAAGCCAATCCTACTAGATAAAGCGTGTAATAGCTCAGAGACCATAAAAGGGCATTGACCCTAAGGCAACATGATTTTAAAGAGGACCAGGCCTTTAATTGCATAATTGTGGCGCCTTGCATTGGTATAGATGCCAAACTAAAATACATAAAGAGGCTAAAATAGATTCAGGGAGTATGCAATACAGTATTTAATTATTTCATTCACTGACTCATTATAACCAACAGCTTTTCTCCTTCGCCAATATGCAAAGCCATGATACATATTATGTGCCCCCAGGCCCGGACTGGCCATCAGGTAAATCGGGCAAATGCCTGGTGGGCTGCGGTGGCCATGGGACGAGGCCGGCACGGGAGGTAACAGGATCTTTCCGGCCGGTCCATGCAAGGCACTATCTGAGCGCCGGCCCTGCAACGTGCCTTCATGGGCAGGTGGGGAGATCAAAGATCTCCCTCACTGGCCAACTAGCACTAACAAGCAGCCGCCAGCTGAGGAGGAAGACAGGAGAGGACCCGGAGGAGCTCTACCTTGCAGCTCCGCCGGGTTTCTCTCGTGAGATCAGGAGCGTTGCCATGGAAACGCTCCTGATTTCACAAGAGTGAACTCTAGACCCGCAGGTTAGAGTTCACTCACCACAAGGATCACCAGGGATGACAGCATGGTCTCCCCTCCCAGGCAAAAGGTATAAAGGGTGGGGGGATATAATGCATGATTTTTATTTTTATTAAAAATAAATAATACATCTATATAGACATCTGCCTTTCCCCCCAAAACACAATCCCCACAGCACCCTCAAACACACTACACTCTCTCACACACACACACACACAGCACCCTCACAGACATAGATAGCACCCTCACACACACAGCACCCTTACAGTACCTCTCACACACACACATAGCACCCTCACAGCACCTCTCACACACAGCACCCTCGCACCCATACATACAGCACCCCTCACACACACAATATTTTTAAACATATATGTATATATACTACAGAACCCCTCACACCAACACATTCCATTCCAGACTCACACTAGATCCCTTACCCAACTCTGGATCATCTACACTCACTAGATCTCCTATACACATTCTGGGTCCTTTAAAAACACACTAGCTCCTCTATACATACACACACACTGCACCACCTACACACACTACATTGCTGGCATACACACTCTGGATTCCCTATGCACACACTAGATTCCTTGTAAGCAAACACATCCTACATTCCCTAAACACACACACTCTACAACCCCTACACACACATCACCTATACACGCACTCGCTACATCCCCTATATACACTATGCCTCATATACACACACTCCCTACACCACCTAGACACAAATACATTGCATTACACCACAAACACAACACGACAGAAGCCAACCTATTTACACAATACCACACAACAATCAGCTCACTCTATAGACACGCAATCCTACAAGCAGGCTCCAAACACATGCACTCTTTCCTGGCATTTCTGTCTCCTGGTATCCCATTTATGGAGACACCAGAGACAAGTTTCTAGCAAACACAGCGCAAGCATGATATTAAATTTGCTTGCACTGTGCAGAACAAAAACTGGGCCTTTTTCTCATGCCAGAGCTCTTCAGCAGAGCTCTGCGCATACTCTGCCCTGGAAAAGCATTGAACCAACATGCTCACTTTGAGATGGGGTGTGCTTGTCATTGGTGATGACAAAAGACAACCTATCTAGCCCTGCCCCCTCTCAGTGGGCCGCTGTGATTAAAAAATGCCCGGGCCGAATGTTTTGACCAGTCAGGCCGTACATGTCACTAAAGGCAGTTTTGGGGGCAGAAGCATTTTTTTTTTTAATATATATATATATATATATATAATTCTTTATTTTTGTTGTGCTCAGATTAACAATACAGGCTTGTCTAGCCACAACAGCATCCACAAGCTTAATTATAACAATTATTGGTAGTCATTAGTATAGCATTTCGAGTAACAGCACACTTTTTTTTTTGTAAACATGTTGGTAAACGTAAGAAAAGTTAGTCGTGCATTATGTAGCATATAGGTAAATAATAACATATCTGCAAGATTGCATTGTACAGGCAGCGTTTCAGATATTGATAAACACTCGTTTGGGGTATCGCACGTTGTACAAGAAACAAAAGAAATGCTAGTGAAAATAAAATTGCAAACTGCGAGCTTGCCATATACTTTATGCTAGGCCTGTATGTCATGAATTTAGAGTTAAGCTAGTATATTATGACAGGTAATAGATTATATTAAACGATGTATATTAGCCTAAGCATGTGTAGCAGACAAGGAGGAGCAAACAGACTAGGTAGGAAAGCCACTGGTTACTGGTCATGAAACAGAGTGAGACAAAGATTAATGTGGATTAATATAGAGCTCCCTGCGCTGTTAACCGGGTTAGTTACAAATCGCAGCTCTGTCGCCAAGAACTCATCCAACGCCACTTGTTGGCAACTCTTCACAGTCTCCCTCCAGACCGGGCATGATGTTGCTTCCTCTTGGTGACACAGGATGATATCGACTTTGTAGCTGCCCAGGAAATTGTATTTGGCAGTACTGCAAGCTCCTGCAGTCTCAGCTCTGGGTTGTGATGGGAGTCTGTTCCTTGCATCCACGGATCCCCCTACTCCAGGTGGCAGGATCGTGGGCCTGCGGAATCTCCAAGGTCTGGACCTCCTCATGGGTATGTGGACTTTGGTGCAGAGATGCCTCCACGCAAGCCCCAAGCCCAGAAACAGCACCAACAGCTGAGTGTGCGTCACTGGGCATACAGATAGCAGGCAAGGTGAGGTGTGTCGATCTGCTTGCGATGCATTCCCAGAATACCTGGCAGAGTGCGTCAAATCTGACTTAAAATTGTGTCTTTCAGTCTTGCCCCTCCGAGACCATATGGCCCTGCTGCGGCTCCAGCGCAGTGGCCATATTGGTCGCGCCACGAGGTACTTAATGCAGGGAGCCCTATGTCATCAGGGAGTCCAAGTGACCCAGTGGGGACCGGGATTTGCCCCACCAGTCCAAATGGGGCAGGTAACGGGGCTGTAGCTGGTCAGCCTTGGGACAGCGCCCAGGGCCAGGGAATCGGCAGTTTTCCCCAGCAGCCAGCGCATTAGCTGTGATAGGCTTCAGGCTCAGATGTGGGACACAAGAAGCCGATCGCCCCCAAATCAGGGTTGGATGTGTGTCCTGGGATTCGGCGTTATCTATTAGTAGTGTATAACCCCTGAAGTTGCGGGAATCCACTTATAAAGCTTGTTTTAGGCTTCAATATCCAGAACCTACAGAAGAACACGGCCAGCCATCTTGGCTATCAGGCCATGCCCCCGGGGGCAGAAGAATTTTGAATGTAAAGTAGTTGATAGCAGACACATCAAATCTTGTCTATCTCTCATTGTCCTTCCCATTATGTAGCCATGTAGCGAGCTTGAGCATCTGACACAGTGCTGTACATTAGAAAAAAAATGCTATTTCCACCACTGAAAGAAAATAAAACACCATGCCAACCAGTCTACAGTTTAATCTGTGAATACCTAACAAGGAAAACAGTGAACAGAAACTGTTGATATAAGTCTGATCTTTCATTTAACCTCACTTTTTTCATTATCTATGTATGAAAAGAGCTATAGTGTAATTTTAAGAAATTCAATTTCAAATAAAGCAGCCTGTGATTTGCAACTCCTTTAACACAAATGTAAATCAGCACATTATGCTATCTGGGTATGTGTTATGATGGCGTCCTGGCCAGCTGCTTTAGTGGAGTCACAGAGATACAGTGACAAACAATGACAGTAAATATCAAACACTTGTGCATCTTAATCTGTCTATCTCCTGCCTGCTCTATCATATCAAATTCTTCTGGTTCCCAGGGTATAAAACCAAATCTCGCAGTTCACAATCTAGTTTTGAAGCCTGATCTACAGCAATATATACGTATAATATACTCCAGAGTTCCCTCTGGTGTGTTATGTTATATTAGTTAGGTTTCCATAGCCATTTAATAATATTAAAAGTCAATGGTGCTGTGCTCCAACATGCTCTACTCTCTGTGTAATACGATATGTATAGATCTATGACACAAAAATAAAAGTCGCATATACAAACTTTCAAAAAGTAGATATGATGGTTTCACTTCGATAAAGTAAAACAAACTAAATTGCACTAAAACAAAGAAGAGCTCATCAACTGTCCTCTAGATTGTCAGCTCTTTGGGTAGGATCCTCTTCATTTTTTTTCCTTCCTATTAGTAAACTTGTTTGTCTCTAATTGTATACCCCAAATGTAAAATTTTTGGAAAATACTGGTGCTTCATAAATGTTAATAATAATATGTAGGAGGCAACTGCATTCCCTTTAATGCCCTTCTAATATAAATCACTGAAAAACATTCTAATTTAAAGCTGGAAACATTGCTGATATTCCCTGCATCAGTCGGTGGAGGGTGCACAGCAGAGACGGGTTGACGTTCACTGATTGTACCCGCTCAGAGACGGACTCATAATTCCAGGTAAATAGCAGCTTTGGGGGGAAAAAAAAACGTCTTAGGTCCTTTCACTCAAGGCAATGGCCTGTTTGTTTTGAATAGTAAACGTAATAACCGGCCATTAGTTTCCCTTTAAAACTTATCAAGTTTGTATATACATATTAAAAAGAGATAATATATTTATGTTGAAATGTGTGAAAGGAGCCTGAAACCACAATAAGATGAGGAATAAAATTAGTACTGAATGGAGATTCTGGAGGCAAGCAGAGGATGGATCTAGCACATTTTTAAGCATAATTTATATTGGTGGGGGGGACTAAATTGACCAAAAAAAGGAATGGCAGGTTCTTCTTTTCTTCTTAAATACTTATCTCTGCATGTCCCACTTGTGATTTCAAGGCTGAGGTAGCTCTGTCTTGATTTCTATAAGAGCATTGTGTACATTCCCAGGTTTCAATATTACAGACAATAAGATGCATGCAAATGTACACGAGAGCCACCGGCAGCGTTCTCTCTGTAGCCTGATCTTCCTCTGCGGACATCACTCCACATCACCAGAGAGAGATGTCAGAGAGTGCAGGTGTTCGGGAAGACATGGGCGGCACAGAAGGTAGGGGTAGGGAGTGTAATATTACCAATTTCGCACAGAAATTACATAAGCCACTTGGAACTGTTTAATTATTATTATTATGATATTTATAGAGTGCCGTCAAATTCCGCAGCGCTTTACAATGGGTGGACGAACAGACATGTAGTTGTAACCAGACAAGTTGGACACACAGAAACAGAGGGGTTGAGGGCCCTGCTCAATGAGCTTATATGCTAGAGGGAGTGGGGTAAAATTACACAAAAAGGTGAGGATAGTATTATACTAGTGACAGTTGCAGAAGAGGAATCAGTCGGGAGCTATTAACAGTTTAATTGATAAGCTTTTATGAAGAAGTGGGTTTTTAACGATTTTTTGAAGGAGTGGAGACTGGGTAAGCATCTAACGGAGGAGGGAAGCGAGTTCCACAGGAACGGTGCAGCCCTTGAGAAATCTTGAAGGCGAGCATCAGAGGTGGGAGTACGGACAGAAGATAGACGTAAGTCTTCAGCAGATAGTAAGGGCCTAGACGGGACATACTTGTGTATAAGGGAGGATAGATAGGTGGGAGCAGCATTATGTAGAGATTTGAAAGCAAGAACCAGAATTTTAAATTGAGCTCCATATTTTATAGGAAGCCAATGTAGGGACTGACAGAAGGGTGAGGTGCGGGTGGACAGGAAGATGAGCCTTGCCGCCACATTCATTATGGACTGTAACGACGCAAATTGGGAGCACGTAAGACCACTGAGAAGCAGATTACAGTAGTCAAGGCGAGAAATGGACACCTTAGTCGCATCTGGCGTTAAGTAGGGGCGGATGCGCGCAATGTTTTTGAGATGGAAATGACAGGATTTGGCGATAGATTGAGCATGAGGCTTGAAGGAGAGGTCGGAGTCAAAGAGAAAACCTAGGCAGCGAGCCTGCGTGGGGGAGCTGATGGTAGCACCGTTGACTTGGAGGGAGACAGACACAGGAGTAACAACACTTGAGGGAGGAAAGACCAGAATTTCAGTTTGGGTCAAGTTTAGTTTAAGGAAGTGGGCAGCCATCCAGTTAGAAACAGCAGAGAGGCAGTCAGAGACACTAGTCAAGAGGGACGGGGAGAGATCAGGAGAGGACAGGCAGATTTGTGTGTCATCTGCATAGAAATGATATTGGAAGCCAAAGGAGCTAATGAGTTTACCAAGGGAGGCAGTATAGATGGAGAATAGTAGGGGACCAAGGACTGAACCTTGGGGGACACCAACAGAGAGGAGTTGGGGAGAAGAAGCAGAGCCAGAGAAAGAAACACTGAAAGAGTGCTGGGAGAGGTAGGAGGAGCACCAGGAGAGAGCAGTATCTTGTAGACCGATATTGAGGAGGATGAGAAGAAGCTGTTGATGATCAACAGTGTCAAAAGCCACAGACAGGTCAAGGAGAATTAGGATAGAGTAGTGACCACGAGATTTTGCAGTGAGTAGATCATTGGATACTTTGGTCAGTGCCGTTTCCACAGAGGGCTTAGCGCGGAAACCAGACTGAAGCAGGTCTGGTAAGAGAGTTGGACTCGAGGAAGTCTGTCAATCTCGCATACACAATTTTTTCAAGGATCTTGGATGCAAAAGGCAATAGCGAGATAGGACAATAGTTGGATGAGGAGTTAGGGTCAAGATTGGGCTTCTTTAGAATTGGGGTTACAGTTGCATGTTTGAAAGGCAATGGAAATATACCAGAGGAGAGAGAGAGATTGCACTATGACAACTTCAAATCACTGAAGTTGTTATGGTGCTTGGAGTAACCTTAAAGATTTAAACATTACACAGTTGGCAGCCAATCAGAAAAGCAAAGGCAAATACCCATTGGGATATATTAGGTTTAAAAAAGTATTAATTTTAAAAATAATCTAAAATGTATTTTTCATCTACAGATCTATCCGTGTGTACATCCCCTCCCCCCCCTTTATATGTGGCATGGTACATCTGAACACAGCAACATTTATAGATGATTGAAACCTGAAAATACTGCTGCCTAAGCTAGCTGTGCACATCCATTTCTTACACAATTACCGGGGAAATCAACTGTAACAAATAGAATCTTCATGTAACTATGTCTTTTAATTTATTCATTTGTGGGGGATTTCGCTGGCACAAGTTATGGATAACTATATGAATATGATCTTGTCATCCATGCATTTTGTGGATTACTTGCCCATTTTAGATGCTAAACCATTTAAATGATGAACTTACATACAGCCATATTTTCAAGCTGTATTAACATAATGGTTTTTGCGATGGCAGGCGATTTACGGGTGCCTTGGATGAAAATCTAGGCCTCTATAACGATGTATCAATTGGCAAATTGCAGAAGCAGCACATTTTGAACCTTGAATCTCTTTTAAACCAGGGGAAATTCCTGTTTCAATAATGAGCAGAGCAGCCATTCTATTCCCTTCCTCAAACTAACCCTAGGGCGCCCTGGGTATTCCCCTACAACATCTAATGGTGAACCAGCCCTGGCTGCAGAGAATGACATGCTTATTGTGCCATTAGCGTTAAATGCTTGGCATTCAATGTTTATGCCTCATTTTTAACAGGGGCATATGCTAATTACCAGCTATTTGAATGCTGTTCTCGGGCTATGTGTGCGCCGTACAACACTTGTCTCCCGGCCTGTATGTAAATCATGGCCGCATTCCTTGCTCTAATATGTAGGTTTCTAATCCTTTGGTAGTATGCTGATCACACATTGTCAGATATTGTTTACTCTTCGTTTAAACTCTCCTGTATCAATGACCTTCCAAACCACCATTATAATCAGGACCCTAAGGAAACTTTACTAGTATGAAATCATGTTTATTTTCATTAAAAAGACGGACAATCTGAGCCAGAGATGTGATGCCCCACCACGGAGATTGTGGGATGTAAGGTAAGTAAAAGTTACCTTTTAAACCCCTGCAAGAGGATGGGGTGGAGACCTATATAGGTAGGAGAACACTCTACGATATGGTGGTCATTTAAACACCAAGAAGGATGTTAACACCACAACAGGCATATTCAGTCATTAGTCCTAAAGGAGCCTAAATGAACAGATTATTAAGTAGTGCCATTCCACCAAACCTGTCCTATCACCAGTCTGTTGCTGTGCTGAACTAGTATGTCTGGTGAAATGCGTGGGCCCATGCAGTGCATGTTCTCTGAACCATTTACTACCACTGGTTGTGTAAGGAGAAGTAGAAATCCTGGCAGGGTTTTTTATTTTTATTTATTTTATTTTTTTCTTCATTGCAGTCCTATTACCTACATGGGTTAGAGAAGAAATGTCACTTTTGGAAATTACATTGAAAATCACATAACTCGTATTGCACTTCCCTTCATGTGATGCTCCGGTGTTTAAAATGTTTTGTTGAAGAATCCAGATCAGTCCACACACAGTATATTGCACTGGGAGAAGAGAAGCAGTTGTTTCTATTTGTCCTCTGCTCTTTCTGCTCGCTGCACTGACTGACCGATACAAAGGCTGTTTTTAATTATAGAAAATGGCCTGAGAGTGATTGACAGGGGGAGCCAAGATGGAGGCATCATAATATAAAAAATCTTGGCAATGATAGTTTTCCTTTAAATATGTTCAAAGGTCACCACTAATACACTAATATATGATCAGAGCAGATTCCTCTGCTGTAAAATTAACATATTGTCTTCTGATTATGGGATGTGAGATAGGTTTCCAGAAACCTGCCTTCGTTTTAAAAGCTACCAGCAGACAAAAATCAGATTGTCTCCATATATTCTCTATGCTTAAGTTTCACAGCAGAGACATTGTTGCACCCCATACGAACAAAGGACTATCAGCACTGTCACCTGATTGCCCGTGATTTTATGTTCTGATTGTAGAATGAATGGAAGAAATATATGAATTTCTGTCTTTGTCTTGTATTTAAATCCTGTTAATTAGAAGAGGACATGCAGACATCTGTTTACAGCCACATTTTTTAGGCTAATGTGACCAAAACATATGTTTGTGGTTAATTGCATTTTTCTTCCTTTAATGGCAATTGCAAATAATCCCTTTGAAATGAAATGTGATGTTCTCACAGTACTCTGCAGTTACAGCCGTACAGAGTTATTTCACGTCTCTGCCTCTCGGTTTCTAGTTTCATATTTTTGCAATTCCTCCTGGACAGCTGACACACAGCATACATTTTACAGAAGAGATCGAAATAATTCACTGGATTTCATGTTAAGACATTATTGCAGCATAATGCCTGTATTGATTTGTTCGATCTAAAGAATGATTGAAAATAAAATAAATATGCTCAAAAAAAAAATCAAAGTAAAAGAATTTAACATCATTGATGGAGGTTTGAAATGATAGTATTAGGTTCATGTGGCATTCACCCTTTTATCGGCCACACTTTTTATATCCTGAAGGTGGAAAGAGAACGATTACAGAATATGGTCAGATAAACAAACTCCCTCTCTATTTAGCGCAGCTTTCTTAGTAGGTTAACTGCTTATAACGAACACTGAATTGTTATATCATATAATATATAATTATATTATCCTCTATAAATATATAATAAAAAGCATTCCCTACTTTGCCTTACATATAACTAAAAACTACAGTGAATTTAAAAACAAAACCTGCAAAGTGACAGATCTGTTTTTAAACATCTAATACAGTTCTAGAAGGTGTACAAAGCAATGTGTTTGTGGCATGTAGTAAAAATGTAAGGACCATAATATACAAAAAATGATTAGTGATACCGTGTGATTTGTGGATTCTAGATCCCCTGATAGCGAGGAATCATGCCGTTTTCCCTTTTTTAGTACTCCTTATTTATTGCAATGTATGGGAGAGGGGGCAGTCAGAATGGTAAACATACCATGTGCTGCACAGAATTATGGGATCAATGCTTGTTTGGGATGCAGCTGCAGGAGCAGTTTACCCAAACAATCCCCTGGTCAAATGATAGACAAAATTATTAGACAAAATATCTATGTAGAATATTGTATACTCTACATGGCAAAACTCAATATAACCTGAATAAGATTGACCAGTTCACAACGTATCCGTATAGTAGTTATGGGCTCTAGTTACTTTGTTGTTTGCATTTGGGTGGTCTTTGGCCAGTTGGATAAGGACAGGGTGTTTGGTGACTATATTAAACTAGTTGAGTAGCAATGATTCCCAGCTCTGGACAGGCTCTGCATGAAGCATTGGACATTTGTCCACACAGTTCTGACCCACTCAGGGTCTAGTCTAGCTGACAAGAGCAGCATCAAAGCTAGCCCACCCCATACACAGGTGCCCACCAAGCTGCAGCTACACACCTTGGATCTGTGATACATTCCCATTAAACCTGTTGCCAAGCCCAAACTGTTATAGTTTCTCAAAATGTCCTCAAACAGCATGTATACTATTAAATTCACTCAAAACGCAAAGTTACAAGGGGGCGTGGTCAACCACTAGCCTGAACGGACGTGTTTCTGTGGAGCACTGCTTCAACCCAGAGACTTTACCCTAAAAATGTCAACATAAACCACTGAAGAGGACCATACACAATCTTACACCCCGGAGACAACATGGGGCGTAAGCACCACAAATCTCAGTGGCCAGAAACCCCAAAACACAGAGATATAAGACTGTCATTCGGGCGGCCTACACTGCTGCTGGCGCCCCTCAAAATGGCGCCCATGGGGAACCGCGAGGAAGAAACCTTGGAGGAACCCCTGGCAGAAGAGGAAGAGCAACTTACCTCATCCAGAAGAGGTGACTCAGACCGGCAGATGACTCTGATGATGACTTGTTCCCCACAACTAAAGGGGATATAAAGCATATGCTATTTAAGATTTGCCAAATATGGAAGTCGGACTTCCGAGAAATTCGACAAGACATGGGTGCAATGCAAAAAGAGCTCCAAGAAGTAGAGGCGAGAGACACAGCAAGGGAAACCCGGCTGCAAGCCACCGAACCAACATGGACACTCTCACACTGCAGGTCCAGAGATTGAACCACACGGTGGCCTCCCTGGAGACTCGAAACAGGCACCATAACGTACGCCTGAGGGGCATACCCGATGAGGTAAAGGGGGAACAGCTACTACCCTATTCCCACCGGCTGATAACAGCGATAGGCCTCAAAGGGGAAGCAGATCCCAATATGATACTCATGGCGTTCAGAGTGAGGAAAGCGGTGACAGCTCCTGAGGCAGCCCTGCGGGACACTATAATGGTAACCAGAGACATTGCCGTAAGATTGGCCATTGTGGCCCGCTCAAGAGCGCCGGGGTGCGCTGAATTTGAGGGAGCCTCCATAACATTCTTTAGCGACATCACCTTTTCCACACTGCTGGAAAGACAAAAACTAACTCCAGTAACCAAGTAACTGACTGAGAATCCACAGACGGTGAACACTATTATGATGCACGAGGCAGCCTACACTTGAGCCACTACCACGGTTCATCTCCAAGCGGCATCCCAGCTTCCCAGAACCACAACATCACTCCAGTTAGGTGCCCACACACCTAATCATTAGATCATACCATTACCACACAGCGAGGCAAACACCCCTAAGCCATAGCATGAGGTAACAATGACAGATATATACTACCTACAGAAACTAACACCTACCGCCATACTACACATAGAGCACATACCTAGAAACTATACATATGCTAGGTTATATTATTATGCAATCTGTCTTATTGTATATTATTTGCAATATGTCTTACTGTTATTACTTTTCAAAACCGATACTCTGATGTGAATATCTGCTACTGTGCCCGAAATTAAATTTAATAAAAAAAACAAAAAAAACTCAAAGTTACAAAGTGGCCAGGTTTTCAATACCACGAAAAGCTAGGTCAAGAGTGGTGGCACCAGGCCAAAGCAACAAAATATTTAATATCTTGGAAAATGTAAAGGAATTAAGAATTTCAGGAGGCGATGCTCTGCCACCATGTGGAAAGGACTCAGAATTATAATTGTAAAATAAACCGTCTCCCTGTGCTATAGGATGACTAAAAATTATTCAAAAGTAACTCTGGCAAAAGATAACATATCTCTTTATTGTGAGGATGCTTAGATAAAAAAGCAAGATTGTATGGTTACGTATTTTTTATTTATTTTTATAAACAGTGTTCACTGTGTCTGCTGTGCATAGTTAAAGTAGAAGTAGATACAACTGTCAACCTTTAAGAAGTAGTGTCAACGCTAAATAAATAGGTACAATAAACAATTTGTTACTATATGCAATATAAGCTGCAACTATGTTTAACATTTACAGGATCTATTCAACAATATTACTGTTTCCTCAAAACATCTCGATATCTTTTCAAAAGTATTTAATTGCATCAAACTCAGAGTTAGAGAAGAGATTATACAGACTAATACCATATACTGCAGGACAAAATTTAAAAAACACTATAGGGTCAGGAAAACAAACGTGTATCCCTGAACCTATAGTGTTAAAAAAACATCGAGCCCTGGCTCCACCAACACTCCACCCCTTTGGCTGAGATCATCAGAATTGATTATCTCAGCCAATCACAATGCTTTACCATAGGAAAACATTGGATTTGCTTAGATAATCAATTCTGATTATCTCAGCCTAGAAGGCAGGCAAGGCGGTGGAGCAAGATACTGCCCTAGCCAATCAGCTTTTCCTCATAGAGATGCTTTGAATCAATGCATCTCTATGGGGAAAGTTCAGTGTCTCCATGCAGAGGGTGGACACAGGATGTATCACACCGTGCAACCAGTGGCCGTCTGAGGAGTGGGTGACTATAGTGTCCCTTTAAAACCTTGTCCAATAAAATCTTGCTTCAACTTTTATTATTGTGTGATCCTGCACCAGTCTATATTCTTATATATTTAACCCGTTAAGGACACATGACATGTGTGACATGTCATGATTCCCTTTTGTTCCCGAAGTTTGGTCCTTAATGGTGTTAATTACCTCATATTTCCACTGATCTCTGTTCATTACTTCAACAATCCCCTTCAACTCCGTGTTATTCCCTTTAGATTGTAAACTCGCAAGTTATCTTGCTAAGCACTGTGTATACGTTTATTTACTGTATTTGCTAGATTTTAAGCTCACGGGTAAAGTCTTCTGTTTCTTTTCTACCAGTATGTGTTTATTGTGTCTGTATTTCCTCTACTGTACTGTGCTACGGAATATGTTGGTGCTATAAAAATACTAAATAATAGTAATAATAATAATAATAATGATGTGACCACTTTCAACGAGTCTTACTTAGCTTTCTATGAAGATAGACTATGCCGCATTTGTGTCACCGCTACAGGTTCACAGGCCGCTCCTCTGTACTGTGTCCCACTGTTGCCTAGTACAACTACTGGTCCTTTATCTGCAGACTTCAATGTCTCACCAAGGGCTTTTTCAAGAAAGTACAGCATCAGGTCATGCACTACTCAAATATCTTCCGTTAAAAATGTAAGAAACAGTCTAGATAGAGTCCATATCTCGCTAGCATTTAATAACGTCCTATAAGAGACATTATCTTTTTTGCATATAGACAATCTTTTTTTCAAAGATATATATATGATGTCATCTTGTATAAAACTCCCCATGAAGCATCAAAAATATAAAAATAATATATGCACGTGTAGCAGACAATTTTATACTTTCCAAATACCACTTGAAAACATGCAATGTAAATGCAGAGAATAGAGGGCAAAAAAAAACCATAAGAAATATATATATATACATACACCAAAACCAACAACTGAGTCGGAGCCAACAACTGAGCCAAGCAGGCGTGCTTCTGGTGTGCTCCCTGCTGAACGGACGGAGCCTAAATGCTGTATAAAGCGGATTTTACTCACCCAAAGGCTCCTAAACTCAAGGGGAACCATACTCATGACGATGGGTCGCAAAAATAAGAAATACAGATCTGGAAAAAACCCTGGCAGCCACCGACACCGGGAAGTTATTGTGGAGGCCCCAGAGACCTGTCATGGGGCCTTGCTCCGACGAGCTCTCCCGATCATCCAGCAAGGCTTCCCTAGCAGGCATGGGGATGGCTAGCCAGAAGGTTGTACCCCCACGCCTCCTGCACCTACTGGATCTACCCACGTCACACCACTTTGACTCATCGACCCTCTTTTAGCACCGTCGGTGATAGCTCATGGTGACCTTGTTCTAATATACCTACCTTCAGGGTTACATGCCGGTCACAATGGCAGGTGGCATTCTCTACTCCAATGCAAACACTAAACCGTACACGTCTTAACTCCCTCTGGAGCGAGATGCCCATAATACTACATTTATATCGTACGATACTTAACCTTTACGTTTAGCTTGTTCATCTCCCAAAAGGAAAAAAAATAAATGAAAATGTGCCATTATTATTGTCTCTGCTTAGCTTGTGTGTCTCTATGTAAGTTTCTTTTTTTTTTTTTTTTAAATAATCATCATAAAAATGTTTTAACTAGACTAAAAACAATTGGATAACAAGATCTACCCAAAAACAAATAAACACTTTCCATACATAAAATACAGAATAAATAACGGTTCAGGCACTCTGGGATAACAAAAATAGAAGCTTTATTTGGGCAAAAGCAGCAACATTTACCTTGCTTGATAAAAACCCGGTAGGATCGTAACGTTGCTGTATTTGCTCCAATAAAGCTGCTATTTTTGTTATCCCGGAGTGGCTGAACCGTGATTTATTCTGCATATCTTGGAAGGGAGGCCTGGCCAGCCCTGTCTTCAGAGCACCTGGGCTATTTGGTGAGTGTGGTATCCAGTATGTCTCTTCCATACATAAAAGACAAATAAACTCCAAGTATGCATTTAAACCGGTAGGGTTTTAGGAATTTAAAGTGAAAATCCAAAAGGTTTCTCTGCTAGTTAATCTAAAGAACAAAGCCCTTCCCTTCCAAAGATTTTCCACTATATCAATTCCATGGTATTTTCAACAGGTTTAGTTGCCAAAATAGACTATACTAGAGAAAGAGAAAGTTTATCAAATTTACTTTAAAGGTTTCCAGCATACTGCCCTAATCTAGTCTTCTAGTTTGCCCTAAATATTGGAGGCCACAAGGACAAGTAATAGGATAGAAGATACTTTTTGATCAGCAAGTAATTTGTTGGTTAATTCTATATTTTTTCGAAGTGACCAAAGACTGAAAATAATTAAAAGAGATGCAGATTTCCTTACAAATTTTACAGTTCCCACACTTTAAAACCATTCTATTATTCAAAACGTGATTCTGAGAAATAGGTGCCCTACAGCTTCTTACAGGTGTATTTCTTAAATTAGGGTGCCCCTCATAACACTAAAAAGGCTTATTGCTCATTTTTGGCTATATCACTACAGACACTCCTCACTTACCGACTGGGTTTCATTCTTACGACTCAGTTCTAAAACGAATCGGTCGATAAGTGAGGATGCGCTACAGAGCACATGCGCACCATGCAGGTCTATGTTCGGGGAAATTTCCCCCGAACATAGACAAACGCACCAGAGCGGAAATTCCTCTAATATGTGTTAGGGGAAAATCCCCCGAACATAGACCAGCTCTCTTACGTGGGGAGTTCCTTGAATTCCCGCGCTAGAGAGCTAGTCATAAGTCTGAGTCGTCTTTAACAGGTAAGCTGTAAAACGAGGACTACGTGTATAGTGTTACTTTATTCTTTTAGATTCCGTACCGATGGTAGATAATGACAGCTAGGTGTTAAACTGTCATAAACCATGACTTAGCGAACCATAAATTAAAAAAAATATATATTAAGAGATCTCTAGTTTTTGCAAGCTGTTTTTTGATGTAACCCGAATAAAAAAAAATGCATAAATTAAATGCAGGCATGTTTTCGTTGTGGGTATACTAAATTGTGTTTTTTATTTCTTTAAAAAAATTTTGGTCAGTGGAGTCTCATTTTAAGTCGTCAAAATTGTATGTAATGAACATACAGTGTGTGTTGCTAATGCTGTGCACCATATTCAGCTTGTTGAATATAAGATGAGAAGGAGGTAAATATTTTTCAAGGTATCTAATGGGCAATGTTGTAGAGAACAAATTATTGCAAAGCAGATGAAATCATAATCTGTATCACTTACAAAAATGTAAAAAGAGGGAGGAAGAAAGTGAAGCGCTATACATCGTTGCCTAAGAGTTAATCCAGATAGTCCTATCACTATGTAATGTACATTTTAGAATCACAGCATTCTGCACAGTTATTTTCAGAACGTTTTTGACCTTTAACATTTATTTGGGCATAATTTCCTCTTTCAGTCATTTGTCGTCAGTAAAATAAAAAAGCTGCTAGTTGTTTTGTTCACACTGTGTATTAATCAGGCCATCAATGATGAGGCTGGAGAGCATGCCAACGCTTACAGAAAATGAGGAAAAAATGAATTGGCATTGAATTAAAAATCCCAATAAACCCTCAGATTATGTGAGGACTTAACTCAGAATTGCTGAAACAGACATATTAAAAAAGGGGGAGAAATTAGTTCTAATTGGAGATAAAACACAATGAATTCACATGAACTCGAAGTGGCACATGCTATGAAATCCCTGCACTGATCAACTGACAATCTAATAATTGTCAACAAGGCAGATTCAATTGGTAAAACCTTTTAGTGATTCGAGACAATAGCTACTCAAAGATGAACTCAAAAGCTTCAAATTATTATCAATTATACAAAACCTTTCCCCAAGTATTTTCACCAACCATATACAAAGCCAACATACAGAATTTTAATTAAAAAAATCTTTTCTCTTAAACAAAAGGAAAGCTTAAAAAAAAAAAAAATAAAAACATGCATAAAATATACATACATAAATAAATAAAATACTGAGCCTATGTAAAGATCAACTGAAGATGTCAGGGATGGCGGTCAGATTGTAAAGGTTTCTGAGTGGTCGGTAAGATTGTAAAACGGCCCCCCAGATGTTGCTGAACTACAACTCCTATGATTCCCTGGCTGTTTCATTGAAAGAATCATGAGAGTTGTAGTTCAGCAACATCTGGGGGGCCGCAGGTTGGACAGGCGTGCTGTAAAAGTATCTGAGTGGCCGGTAATACTGTAAAGCAGTGGTTCCCAAACTGTGTGATGGGCACACAGGGGAGCCGCAAGTTATTTTCCCAGTGCTATGATGATAGCACCAGGAACTGTGCTCTCCCCTGCTGGCTCTGCAGGACTGGAGGGGAGAACAGAGATCTCCCTCTCTGGCCCGCTCACAGTGTAATGCTGGCAGCCGGAAGGGAAAGGAGAGGACCCGGGGGGAGCTCTAACATGCAGCTCCGCCGTGTTCTCCTCTTGGAAGCTCGGAGCGTTACCACAACACTCAACACTCAACACTCCAAATCTTGCGAGAGTGAACTCTAGCAGCTCCTGAGGCTGCTAGAGTTCACTCTCACCACTGGGACCACCAGAGCTTCCCCACCGGACCACCAGGGATTACAGGAAATATCCCCCCTGCCAGGCAAAGGTAAGCAGGGAGGAGGGATATCAATTTAATTTTTAATTTAAAACAAAACAAAAGTATATATTTATTAATTTGCCCTTCTACCCCCACACCACACAATAACTCCCCCTCATACACACACACTACCCCGATACAGAAACATTGCCCCCTCATACACACACACTGTACCTCTCACACACACTGTACCCCCCTCCACACACTGCACACCCCTCCCACACACACATACACTGCACCCCTCACACAACCTGCCACCCGACACACACACTGTACCCCTCATGCACAAACTGCTCCACATACACACACTGCACCCCTCATGCACAAACTGCTCCACATACACACACTGCACCCCTCACACAAACTACATCCTTCACAAACACAATGCACACCTGTACACACATTGCACCCCTTACACACACACACAGACTGTTCTTAAACAGTATGACTACCTACCCTGGGAGGGTACTACTGGCACCATAACCACTACAACGTAATGTAGTGGTTATTGTGCCTGGATTGTTTCCTTAAATAATCTACAGTGCCAATCCCAAGATTAGGGGTCCAGTATATGCCGCAGCGTTGTACATATATATTTTTTTTTTGGTAAATTTCTTTTATTCAGTATTTTCAAATTTATAAGAGGCTGTCGGTGTGGACACGCAGGTCCAGCAGTAATTCGTTGCAGTTACTTCTCAATCAAATAATAGGTACATAGAGCGACAGTGGTGACGTGTAAGTCATCCAGTAACAGTAAGTGACAATGTTAAGCACAAAACGTTGCGATGTAAAAGCATGAAGATGCCTGCGCAGAGGCTGATTTCGCAAGGTAAGTGTACGCTAATAGGCAGTCGGTATGTAGGTGCTTTGCCAGAGTATGTATGTCCAGGGCAGTACAGGGTGCAAGGTGCAACCGGACTTTTGCCCAGTTTGGAGGCCTTGACTGCCATCGCAATTTCTTCTATAGCGATGGGTTCGTCCAATGCGTCTGCTATTTCTTGTTCCATTTTCGTGTGTGTGTTAGTGTGTAGGAAGTCTGTTATTCGGGCCGTGAGGCTGGCTCGAGCGTGTGCGTCTTGTGGGTTCGGTAGGGAGTAGAGGTCCATGTAGTAGGAGCGTATGATCCTGTGTATATCAGTGGGGAGGCGGTGCGTTGTTCCCTTCCTGTCCTTAATTCTGTCTATGTATGTCAGTTGTCTACGCTTGGTCAGCATTCGTGCCAACAGCGTGCCACTCTTGTTGCCATGTGCCTCAAAAAATGCTTTTTGTCTAGCGGCTTCTCTATGGTGGCTGGCGTTCAGGAGTGTGGACAGTTCCCTTCTCAGCTCGAGAAGCCTAGCCTGGTGTGCGGGGCGGTTGTCCCTTTTGTTACTGTCATCTGTTGTCTGTATGTCATGTATTAGCGACGTGATACGGGCTTCTCTTTGTCTCTTGAGCCTCGACCCCTTGCGTATAAAGTGGTCCCTAATCACGCATTTATGTGCCTCCCATATGTATGTGGGCGACGTTTGGTCCGGAGTGTTAGTCGTGAAGTAATCCGTCAGGATCTCATCCGTCTCTGTCCGGACGTCTGGTAGGGACAGCAGGTAGTCGTTCAGTCTCCATTTAGTCGCCCTTGGCCTGTATATTGGGGAGGAGAGAGTGAGTGTCACCGGTGCGTGGTCAGACCAGGTCGCCGTTCCCACCTCCGTTGTCTGCACCAGAGCTAGGTGATGGTGTGTCGTAAAGAAATAGTCAAGTCGTGAGTATGTGTTATGTGGTTGGGACAGGAACGTATAGTCCCTTTCGTCTGGGTGGTGTGCTCTCCAGCAGTCTATGAGCTGCGAGCGTTTTAGTAGGGCTTTTATGTGGGTTAGGTGTTGCGTCGGGACCCTGGATGACCCAGAGGATGAATCCCATTTAGGGTCCATTGTCAGGTTGAAGTCCCCTCCCAAAATCAGTATGCCCTCTGTGAAAGTTTGCAATATACGCATGGTGCGGTGGAGGAACCTGTAGTGTCTTTGATTGGGGGCGTATATGTTGGCAAATGTATATGTGGTTTCGGCTATGGAGCCCTTCAAGAACAAGTATCTACCATCTGGGTCTGACTTAGTCTCTGTTTCATGGAATGGTTCCCGTTTATGGATCAGTATGGCGACCCCTCTTGATTTGTTTTCCTTGTAGTCGCTATAGTACCCCTTGGTGTATCTGTGATTGGTCAGTTTGGGTCGAAGCCCTTCTTTGAAGTGTGTTTCCTGAATAAAGACCACGTCTGTTCTGGATTTGTGGAAGTCTCTCAGTGCGCTCGTGCATTTCTCAGGTCTGTTGAGCCCCCTGGCATTTATTGTGGTGATGTTGAGGTCTGTGTGGCAGGGTGCCATGTTGAGGCCCTTAGAGGACCCCAGGGTGTCGGTCCAGGGGAGGTAGTCTAGGAAAGGAGGGACGGAAAGGTAGGAGTGAGTGGTCTGTCCGTAGTGAACCAGCGTCCGCCTGGGCGCTGTCTAGGATGTGGGTTGCCCGGGCAGGGCTAGTAGCCCACCCGCCAGGGGTGTGAGGCGACCCACTGCCCGGGGTCGGTAGCCCCCTCCTGTTGGGGGTCGAGGGAGGTCGCGAGTCTCGTGACAGCACCTGTGAGTGTGCGGGCTATTGTGAAACCGGTCTCTCAAGTCCTGGGGTTCACGTCCCATGTCATCCCCCGTCGGCTCTTTACGTGTAAAAGTAGCTTGTGTGTTCCTCGCTGCCTAAAGCGTGGCCCTAGGCCATGGAGCTTCAATGCGTGTCAGGTTTCTAGTGGATTAGAGTGTGGTTCGTATGGGTGTGTGTGCATTAAACAGTTAACATTTAAACTTTGAAACATTGGCAGAGGCATAAACAATAGGTTATGAAAGCTGTGTCTCAGCTTGTTGCCCCCCGTGGTCCCTCCCCCCCCCGTCCAGCACATCCCCCCCCCTCCCCACAGCAAAATCGCCGGCTTGTGTCCGCCAGCACCTCTCTCCCCGGAGGCCCGGGCCCCCCCCCAGGCCGGGCCGGGCGCCCCCCCCCCGCGCGCTCTCCTGCGCGGGTCGTCACGCGCTAGGGCAGGGGACCCCCGACCCGGCCCGGCCGGGGGGCACAGACCCCCGAATCCCCTCCTGCTCCCCACTGCGCCCCGAGTCCCCCCCCCAAAGTGACCTCTCGGCCCTCCCTGACCCGGAAGGCCTGAACGATGGTGCATAGTCCCCCCGGCCCCCCTGCGGGAAGGTCCAGATCATTCCCCCGGATGGCAGGGTGGGGCTCCAATGGTCCGCAAGTGGTGGCAGTTCAGGCTACCCAGGGCACTGAAGGGGCCAGCCCGGCCGGACTGGGCTCCCCGTCTTGCGCCCGATCAGCATTGTGAGTGTTTTATGAGTGCTGTGAGTGATTGGGGGCCCGGTGTCTGAGTGGTAGTGAGCGCCGGTACCTGGGGCCGGGTGGCACCCCAGGACTGGGTGTGGGAGGGTCCCTGTCCCCAGTGGGGCCCGGGCGGCATACCCGGAGGACTATGCAGAGGCCCCGGACGGGCGCATCGCCTGTTGTCGGCCCCGTCGCTGTCTCTGCGGTCTCTGCTGGGTTTGCTGGGCAGTAATGGCCGGCAGGTAGAAGGCCAGTGGGTCTGGCCATGTCATCTGGATCGGGGGAAGTTGCAGCTCCCGGGTCAGCTCCTGCAGGTCCCCTGCTTCCCGCACCAGCAAGGGGCCTGTCGGCGTGAAGATCTGCAAGCCGGTCGGGAAGGTCCAGCGGTAACGGTGCTTGTTGGACTGCAAGATCCTCGTGAGAGGGCGCATGGCCCTGCGGTAGGCCAGCGTTGCCGGGGAGAGGTCTGGGAACAGCTGGATCAAGGCCCCATTCAGCGGTATTCGGTCCATCTCCCTGGCCCGTTGCAGGATCTCCTCCTTCAGGGGAAAGTTGGCCAAACAGCATACAATGTCTCTGGGGGGATCTTCTGAAGTCCCCCTAGGGCGAAGAGCCCTATGGGCCCGTACAAACTCTATAGGAGAAGTTTCAGGCCTTCCGAGGATTTTGTTAAAGAGGCCCGCCAGGATCTCCTGTACTGGTTCCGGATTTGCGGTGCTCTCAGGGATGCCCCGAACTCTGATGTTCTGTCTTCTGCCTCTGTTATCGAGGTCTTCGATATGGTGAGCCATCTGTCTGAGCTGAGTTGCTTGGGTGGTTATGGCGTCTGCGTTCGCCGTTTGTACTGACTGCACGTGGTCAGAGTCTGCCTCCAGTTGCGAGACTCTGTGATTGAGGCCCTGCAGGTCCTCCCTCATGGCATGCAGTTCCTCCGTGATGGAGCGTTGCAGGGCCTGGTTCGCCGCTTTCAGGTCCGCTTTCGTCGGGATGTTGCCGAGCATCCGCATCCACTCCGGGGGCATCGCCGGCTCCCCATGTGGGGCCGACTCCCCCCCCCAGTTAGGCGTCTGGGTGATGTCTGCGGCCTCGGAGTCATTTGAGGCCTGTGAGGTGAGGTCCGCCGGCGTTGTGAGGTAGTGCCTTATGGACGGGGCCGGGGACCCCCTCGGGGTGTCGGCAGATTTGGCCGTCTGTGTTACCCTGTGGGATTTCCCCATTTTAACGTTTGACACGCTGCACAGCGAGGATGGAAGCTGAGCCTTTGGGGAGCTCACCGTTTATGCTGCCATTTCTCTCAGCGTCCAGGCCACGCCCCGTTGTACATATATATAACGCAGAAAATTGTTTTGACTTGGGAGTGCCTTGGAAAAATATTAAAATATTAAGGGCGCCTCGAACTGAAAAAGTTTGGGAACCACTGCTTTAAAGGGATCTGAGTGGCCAGTAATACTGTCAAGGTTTCTGAGTGGCTGGTAAAACTGTAAAGGTATCTGAGTGGTCGGTAAGATTGTAAAGGTATCTGAGTGGCTGGTAATTCTGTAACGGTATCTGAGTGGCCAGCAATACTGTAAATGTATTTGAGCGGCCGGTAATTCTGTAAAGGTATCTCAGTGGCCAGCAATACTGTAAATGTATCTGAGTGGTCGGTAATACTGTAAAGGTATCTGAGTGGCCAGTAAGACTTTAAAGGTATCTTCTGAGTGGATGGGTAGATTACCAATAGTTTAATATGGAAATTGCATACAATAAGTGGCATTCACATGGCTTAATGATTGCAACAAAAGAAAGTTAATATGTGTTCCTAGACTTTGGCTTCACAATTGCCACTTCTGGCTAACAGTGGTCTATATACTATGATATCACAATCACAAAACTAGTTAGGTTGACTCGTAAATATACACATATGGTACTCATAATGTCTACACATATAGATTAACATCTATTTGAAAAGAAGGTCATGTCTGCTAATAAGAATTTCACATCTGTGTAAAAGAATCAAAGACAGAATGAGAATAACAGACAGATATTTAATCTCTGTTGAGGTAGACTAAGAGACAGAGAGACAAACACACACAGACAGTTGGACAGACAGATGCAATGCTAGACAGAGATCCATTGATGGATAGAGGCAGGCAGATGCTTGCAGAGACAAACAAATATTGTGACAGACACATAGACAAACAGAGATAGATGGGCATGACACAAAGTGATATACACGAAGAGACAGACAGACAGAGCAAGTGAAAGACAACTGCAGAGACAGCAGTAAAATGACCATGTGTAAATTGAATGATCACAGCAGCTACACTTTTTGTTAAGAGACAAGGTAAAGTGCTGTATGAACAGAAGATTTTACATTACAAAGATGTTTTGCACAAAGACACTTTTTTTTTTAACATTTTACATTGATTTACAACAAAATCCTTAGGTTCATCTCATCCTTGGGAGCCAGGTGGCCAAGTGCCCTGACATGGCAAAAGGAAGTCTATTTTATTAATCTACTTGATCCAC
This sequence comes from Pelobates cultripes, assembly GCA_933207985.1. Taxonomy (NCBI): domain Eukaryota; kingdom Metazoa; phylum Chordata; class Amphibia; order Anura; family Pelobatidae; genus Pelobates; species Pelobates cultripes. The sequence goes on along the minus strand of OW240923.1, from coordinate 6,855,436 downwards.
TTTAATTTCTGAAAGTTATTACCACTTAATCTAGAAGAAATCCCTAAAGAAGACCGAGTCTGCTTCGTACTCCAGATACCGTATAATATTATTAAATTAATATGTTAGGATATATATCAAGGTGCTTGAGAATAGACTAAATGAGCAACTCGACTCAACAATCACTCTGTTTACGTCAAGATGAAGTGCTTTACATAATGCCTAAAGGAGGCTCATTTTGTGCAACCATATGATCACAGATAACAATGCTTCTCGATTGTGCCAATATAGATTCTGTTAGTAGGAAGATGTAATGTATATTGCAATTCGAAAACCTCTTAAATTTTGCATGATTCCAGCGCTCCGTAATATCACGTGTACACTTTAATGATCAAATGTACCAATGCAGACCTTATACATTCAAATTGGAGTAAGCTGCTTGTGGCTAATTTCGCCGTTTTGAAATAGACAGTGGAGAGGCTTTTTCGAGGGATCAAAGGATAAAGAATTCAGCATTGGAAACAGCCGCAGAGATCACATTGCATTGTACTACATATAATAATGTTGTTTATTCAGACAGCCAATCCAGTTATATGCTGCACATTTCACATTAGCTAAATTGTTGAAGTTAATAATCACAATATGCAGTCACGTAAGAGTTTTTTTAATGGCAAGTAAAAGAAAAACAATCAATCTCTTTGTCTGCCATTAGTTGCATTTTTTGGCATCTACAGGGTCCAGGCTAAAATGGCACAAGAGAATAAAAATCTACTTTTTGGATACTAACAATTTCAATTTAAAGGACTGAACAACAACGTAACTTCTCTAAACTCCTGTGATTATTATATTTCTGTCTTTCCTATATGGGTGTTATGGCATGTTGGCAAGATTCTACCAATATATCTGTATGTCCTTCAGATGACCTTTCTATGAAACCCCAAGCTGCCCATGCATGCCGATTAAATTAATAGGAAAATAGACAGTGGGGGGATTAACAGAGCTGAGTGAAAGTTATTCTGTGAGGAACGATGCGTGGGAAGCCTTGCACAGCCAACTCGTGAGCTATACCTAAGCTCATTATTACCAAGAGCAGGGCGGCTGGAGATATATATATATATATATAGCACCATGGGCAAAAGATGTAGGACAAAAATGTAAAATACATTTGTCAGGTGTATGGGAGAATATTTTATAATGCTAACTAGCTATGGAATAAAATAAAAAGAGATGATCAGACCTCACTCCATTAGTTTCTTCCTAGATTTAATTTTTCATACATGCAGAATAGATTTTGGGGAAAAGGATTTCGATTTTAGGAGGGATTCTTCAAATCTTTTTTGAATTTGATACTTTTTTTTTTGTTTAGTTTTTTTGTGCAGTGATACATTCTCCGATTTGGACAGATTACTGGTAGAAGTTAACAATTAGGCTACTGCATGAAGAACAGCAGCATCCAAAATTAGAAAAATATTTGACGGAATATCATACATAGAATAAGCTGCACATTTTTAAATAATAATAAAAATAATAATAATAACAGCACAACAGAGACTTTCCAGCTAGCTTGTGGCTTAGGTAATGCAGCAGGGAATTCACCAGGCACCGGAGCCCGGTCTGCCTTGCTGTAGTTGCTGCTCTACCTCTTAGCTTTGCCCAGAACCTTATGAAGATGGCTTTGAAGGCCTGGTCAAAGGTTGTCGCATGAGCGCTCTCCTGTTGCAGGAGCTATAGTTCTATGCATCCTCCCAGCATGGCTGTCAGGCCCCGCCCCTGAATTTGATACATTTTAAGTTGGGAAGAAGTCTTGTTTATGCAGAAAACAAAACCTAAATGGTCCACAAAAAGTGATGGATTTACTAAAAAAAAATAAAATAATAATAATTATATTAATAAAAAAGTAATTTTTCTATTGAAGGAAAAATATTTTAATAACCAGTTTGAAAGGTTTTTGTGCTCTTCAAACGTATCCTAGTTAGCCTTAGATAAACAACTCAAGCTTTGGTTTTAAAGGGACTCTCCAGGCAAACAATTTTACTCACCTGGTTCCAGCGCCGGGAGCCTCGTGAAGCCGCGCCCCCTATTTCGTCAAAATGACGAAATAGGCGGGCGCGAGCAGGGAGCAATCAGACGCTTCCATTTGGAAGCGTCATTGCTCCCTTGTGCGCATTGCTCCCTTGTGCGCATGCGCAGCTTTGCCACACATGCGCTCATACTTCAGAGGGCGGCATTCATGCCGCCCTCTGAAGTCCTGAGCGCACTACCGCACATGCGTGCAGTGTGCGCGGCCGCGAGCTGAGCTGACTGACAGCTCAGCTCGCAGTCTTTGCCTGCCCCCTCTCCTCTGCTGACAGGCAGAAGAGAGAAGGCGTACACACAGTGCCTTCTCTCTCCTGCACACGTCAGACGTATTTTAATACGTCTGACGTGTACAAGGCCTTTTTAGGGCCCTGCGTGATAGGAAGTCCCTCTGGTGGCCGTCTGAGTGACGGCCACTGGAGGTATTCCTATCAATCTGAAAATACGGTGTTTACATAACATTAGATTGCCTGCAGGGAGCTATAGATCATACCTGAACAACTACATTAAGCTGTAGTTGTTCAGGTGACTATAGTGTCCCTTTAAAGATATCTAATGGAATGGCTTGACTAGTCCAATGTTTAGGATGCAATCCTGTTAGTGTAATAAACAAAATGGTAATATAAAGGGAGTTTATAAAAAAAAAAGGGGGAAAGGGGAGGCGAGCGGCAGGGGAATGGATTGCTTCTATATTCCAAACTGCACAGATAATGCAAAGGGTTTATTTGTTTCGTTTTTCTTGACATAAGTAGTAATGGAAAGAACATAATATAAAAAAAAGAAAACACAAAGTGAATCAATAAAACTAATAAACGTGAAAAAGCATGGCTGACGTTTGTGATACATACAAACTGGCCCAATGTGAAGGTTGCAAAAACGCACGGGGAGGTACAGTGTGGCTAAGAATAGCTTGGGGCAGCTTGAAACATGAGAACAGCATGTAAACTGGTCGTCTGGGAGCAGATCATACAGGATAGAGCGCTCAATGCTTTTAAAAGGTCACCATAATTTCTCATTGATTCACGTTATAACAGGCTGAATACAGAATGATAGAACCACCCAAAAAAAAAAAAAAATCAAACAAACTCATATTTGTCCCAAACAACTATCTGTCCTATTCACAATCCAAAGGGACGACTATGTGGCACCCATTTAGACAAGGGATAGAATTCATTCTTTTTTAACCACGTGTCTCACAGGAAGAGAAGAGAGTGGGAAAGGAATATAAAAACGGTCTACTCTACATAAAGCTAGACTGCAAATTCTAAAACAGATTTGAGGAAATATAAAGCAAGAAATAAAGTTAGATACCTCCTTGCTTGTAAACACTGCTAATCAGCCCTGGGCCTATTGGCATTATTTATTTACAGTTATGCAGTGTCCATTACTCAGAGTACTTTACAATGAATCAGACTGGATGGAGGCAAGTGAATACCAGCTGCTCTATATATAGTCGATGAATTTATCAGAGTTTATGACTGGATAGTGACCGGTCTCTGGCAATGGCCAGTTTATGGCAGATTCTGCGTCTAACGGCTCTGGACTTGCAATAACAGAGCCTCTGCTAGTAGCGTCTTGTGGTCAACACTCGCTTTATTTGTGTTGTGAAAATTTATTTACAAATTTTCCCTGAGCTAAATCCCCAAATACTCGTATTATTCAATTTTCTCTTAATATGAATATATCAATATTTGAAAACTAGATTTACCTGGATCTTTCACCTCCCATTTCTTGTTAAAGCTCTGCAGATATAATTTACAGCATGTTTATGTGGGGTGTGGAGAGCACGAGGTGGAGATTAAGGGAAGCAGTGAAGTGTGAGTCTGCAGTAATAAGCATGTCAGATAGCATGTTCCAGAGCAAGCCTGATACAAAGTGCTGTGTTACCCACTTCGCAGTCAGCATGATAGAAGAGGAGAAAAAACAATTGCCAATGTAAAATATAAACAGCTGGTGGTGCTATATACTTCATTTAATCCTTGATATGACTTCTATTCGGCAATTTGTACCCTATTACAGTCTCCTCTGCGGCCCACAAGAAAGTGCTGTCTGAGAGGATTGTGGATGTAAAGCAATCAGAAGGGAAACCAAGATTAGATGTGAACAGAGGCCCAAAGCAGAAATAGGGGTAAAATCAGTTCAGGAGAGATAATCAGAATGCAAATAACGGTGAATTGTTAGACAATGTGGCAGTGAAGCCACTGTTATCACTGTAGATGTATACGTATTCCCAGATATCGGATTTTCTACCTTGCTGTGTAACCCTGTGTATTAATTATTTTCGCACTTTTGCATGGTACCTCGCAATAGTTACCAAAGTTATCCCAATGCAAATTCCACAAATCATTTTACTGCAACAAAAAAAATTACAGTCTTAAAACCAGGCCTAAACAGGGATTTTAGTGTTAGTCTTGTGTTATTAACAAATATATAATAGAATAATAATAATAATGTATTTAGAAAAAATGCATACAGTTATAGACAAGTTAAAAAATTGTTTTCCAATACTAGTAACTATAGTAATAGATCCAGATAAATCTAGTTTTCAAATATTGACATTTAGAAGAGTTGAAATAATGTTCTATCTAAATCATACAAAGTAACCTGTGATTAGAGATGTTCGCGTCGAACTCCGGTCAGCTGACACGTCCCGGCCAATCTCCAGCAGACCCTCCCTCCCAGACCCTCCTACTTCCTGGACAGCATCCATCTTGTAACACTGTCCAGGAAGTAGGAGGGTCTGGGAGGGAGGGTCTGCTGGAGATTGGCCGGGACGTGTCAGCTGACCGGAGTTCGCCATAGCCATAGCCATAGCCCACCAGTGTGAAGATTAGGCTTTATTTATCCCTCATATGTGGTATTTAACTATCTGGTTTGCCTAAAACTGTTCATTTCATTGCTGGTTGATTTCGGCAGAGACTTGAGCTTGGAATGTCATAATATAAGCGCATGATACTTAATACTCTAACACCGTTACAGAGAAAGATTAACAATGACAGCCAGAACTGAAATCATCTATTGTTTATACATATCAGATACTAAACAGATGCTCCAAGGTATCGCAGACAGATGTTTCAAAATCATATTCTACAATATGCTCAATTTCAACTTTTACAAAATTGTGATCTAATCAAAGATGGCTCGTCCTTATTTGATGATTTATTAAAAGATAGCCTGATCTTTCTTTAATGCTTACACAACACTGTGTTTCACAGAGTACAGAACATCTGTAATGAATTGTAGCAGTTCATGGATGCTGCTTTATACTGCAAACTATCAATATACCCAGATGCTGCTTCCACACAATGCTTCCTCTACATGTGTAAATCTTAACCTCATCGGGAGAAGAACATTAATTAAGTTGCTCTGATGCACAGATCGATCCAGGAAAAGATTGTGGTGATTTTTACAGTAGCCTGGACAGCCTTTATTGAACCGATCTGCTCCACTGATCAAAGTTATGACTAATCTTACTAATACAGTATAGAATCAAAGCAAACAAATCTCTGTAAACAATAAGAGAAGATTATTTATTTATTCTAGAAATTCTGTTGTGACCTATGTCTATTGGCCAACAGCCCTGCGTTTATATTTGGATGTGTAGATTCTCAGAGCAATGAGAAATTTGTACGACTCCTTTATATTCTATGGTAATGCTAGTAAGGCCGAGAAGGAGGCATACAAAAAAGTATAGAAAAACAGTCCCAGATCTGGTAAGACAATCCCTATCTGAGAGGCTTGTCCTACCATTTAAGGTTATTTTTTTATTTTCCATTTTCCTTTAGAGTCTCATTTCTATTGACACCACGAAAATGTTCACCAACAGCTCAGTGTGGCAAGCCAATAAATGTGCTCAATGCAATTGCGACAACAACTGCATTCACACTGTGCAAGGCAATACATTTTTGACCATATGAGCCAAGTTCCAGCCTGGCTAGCAAGGTTGCCTGTAAACCACAAATGCATACCTCCTGATAGGCACACCCTATCTCATGGCATGGACTCATCCCTAATTTAACACATTCTAATGTTGGGAGCCACGGGGCTGCTTATTAAAACACCTCCGTGAGATAGGTGATTTTTAATTTTGACACTGTATTTTTTTTCAAATTGTGTTTATTTATCACATTAATCTTGCACTATAGATATTCACAAAAATAGGGCCCAATGATACTGGGGTGCTGTGACATGGTGGGCTTATCACGATATGGCCAAAAGGTGGAACGGACTCCCCATATTTGTTTTCTGAGATAGGTGATTTTAAGTAGCCTTATTAATTTTAAAATTGTATTGTTGTGTGCGCAATAGGTTAATACATGTCATTACTTGATTTGGGGGAAACAGTAGTTGTTTTATTTTTCTACCCAGAACCAAGGCACCACACCTGGACGATTCAGCTGAAATCCAGCAAGCTCACAATGATCATTTCCAATATTGCAATAAGAAGCAACAAACCTAGAATTGCTACAAATAAAATCCTTCCTCCATTTATTTGTAAATTGAGTTTAAAAAAATTTAAAAAAAATAAGGTACAACTGAAATAAAGATATACAGAATCAAAAGTGTGACAAATCAAAATCAAAATATTACCACAGTCAGCTGTGGCGTAGGTAACAAATTTAAAGCCCAGAACACATATATTAACAAATCACATTATGGATATCCATCTGTAAGAAAAGTACTAGAATTGAGCCAAAGGAAAAATAGTGATTAAACAGTAATCAAGCATGAAACATCCTGGTGGTGGTGATTGATTTGGTATTGAAGGAAGGAGAGAGAGAAGAATAAAAAAAGAAGGTGGGAAAGAAAGAGAGAAAATAGACGAAAAGAGAAGCTGAGAAAAGAACAAACATTGCAATTTTCAATAAATCTCAGGGACGATTCATTCAGGTCCATTTGACCATTTCTGTAAATATCAGTTGGCTAGTTACCCTAAACCTCCCTGGCAGGAAGAACGAGCTTCCTTTTACACCTAATACTATATACTATCGGTGAAGAAATAAAAAAGTTCTTTCATGTTATTATTTATTTTCTGTAAAAGCTATGAGAAGTAGTCTATGGGTATTTTTTGCACAGTATGTACAGCATTTGATATTTAATAGTGGCTTTTATCATACTGAGAATATGTCGCGATGATAACGTTTAAATATTCCAGCTAATACAAATCTATTATACTGCATTGCCTGAAGGGTCCCTAAATTCTTGTCTGACTGCTGAGAATTACGGCTGCAGTCTATTCCTAGATGTACCTCTATGTGATATATTTCCAACTTTGCGTGCTGCTCCATCTACTGAATATTCTGTGCTTGCTGCTGCATTACATAATTTCATCGTCTGATTCTCTGCATTGTCCAATTAAGACATTTGAAATGATTTTTAATGAGATAAATCCAGGCACCACTTGAAATATTCCAGTCCAATGCATTCTGAAGTATTACATCATTGTATTCTGTCTGAGAATTTAAAAATAGTCAAAGGAGTCTAATTTTACATCTGTGAGGAAAAAAAGGTTAAACATTTCTCGATGGCAGCTATTTGGAGATGTATGCTCTAAGCTACCCAAAATAAAGGTTGTGATGAGATGATTAATAAATACTAATGCCTATGCTATATTAGATAACTCTCTAATCAGCTCAGTTTACCCCCATCTGCAATGATGACAACTCGTACAGAATAACCAAAACGGGGGATTAATGAATAAGCCCCATATGTTAGCATATCACGAGACAAGGAGGTTTCTAACAGAGACTGCAGCAATAAAAGTCCTCTGTGGGCTACAGACAGATCATACCAGAATATTTCTATTCCAGTTTGTTTGGCAGTACAGAATGTACTTGGAGCAAGTAAAAACAGTCCAATTAATTGGTTCTCTATGAGAAGGCGGGTAAGGCTTGGAAGAACCTCACTGGAATATCACTAACTTCCTATACAGGTCTTTTTAAATTACCCAATAGGTAATTTTACAATAAAATAAACGTATTATAAGAAAGGGTTGGAGTAACCCTTTAAGGATTATGCTCATGCAATGTGTGGGGGTCCACACACACACAAAAAAAAGTATTTTTCTTTATTTTATTATTTTGGTTTGGTTGTCTTTGCATATATTTTTAAGACATTATTTGTACAATGCATTACAAAAAAAAAAAGAGAATTAGTCCATTCCAGCCTGGAGTGTCCCTATAAGTATTTAACACACGCCTGGCTTTTAACCAATAATTATGTTTATTACTGTAGACATGTTGGCAAACAGGCTTCCTGATGGCATCTGGTATCAGCTAACAACCCTAACTGATGAGGCCACTCTCAAACTTTCATGGGAGAGACAGCCTTTGCATTCACTCATAACAGAGCTTTCAGGATACTAATAAGACATGTTTTCTGGTAGCTTTTCAAGGCAAAAACTATCATCTGACTTTGCTTGAAAGATACAACAGTGCCTTTGTGCTCAAATCTTGCTGTCAGCATCACAACCGTTTAGGAAGTAGACAAGTTTGAAAACATTTTCAAAACATTATTTGCGCAGTCGGGTGCCTCCAGGGGAGATAATCTCAGAGGGATAGCATTCAGTAGCTGCAGGATGATGAATAAGTATTTTATTATAAGAAAAAATACTGATATTTATACTACAATCTATACTACACAGAATTTTTGCAAAGCACACAGCAACTGGTAAGAATTCAGACATGTTTGTACGTATAAAGAAATGATAATGAACGTGCTTTGGAGAGTTTTCTAAAGGATAAAAGGAGACGTGAACTTGAGTGCAGCAGGATTATCAGATTGTTCAAAATTAAATATAAAGGGTTTATGCCAAGGGCAGAGCTCAAACAGGAGTCACCAACATGCAAAGTGAGGTGATGCAGGTCTGCAGTCTTTCCAGGGTGTCAGAGTAACTGCCTAACCAAACGTAATCAAAATAACAAAATGGGGATCAGACGCGTTTTGTCTGAACTCCCGCTTCAGGGCCGAAAATCGTCAAAAACTGGTGGCCAAATCTAATCAGTGACACACCCCGGCGACTAAATTGATCAACCTCTCCCACCTGCACAAGACAGACGAAGAGAGAGGCAGTCAGACCCAGATGTTGCAGCTGGGACGCACGACCTGCACCCAGCCTCCCTCACCGGATCACCACCTGTCTGGCACAAGCCGAACAGATAGCACACTGTAACCTGCCAACCATATGGACTAGGGCTATTTAAGCTCTTCAGCATAGTTTAACAAGTGGTATTTTTTCAAACACTCTCTCGTATGTCTGCTTAACGTTACATATCCATGAGTTTTAGAGTAGGCCCCTGGCACACAAGCCTCCATATGTAAATTGGCTAACCCCTATGGCATTCTAGATTGTGGGTGGGTTAAACGCTACACACAAGCTGAGGGCAAACTAAGCAGTAATGAACCAGCCCACTGATTTGGCGTTGTTGCATATACACACTGTGAGATCCGTGTTTTAAAAAGTGCAGTATCATTCTACAGACATAGCACCTCTAACATAATACTCTGCCAAGCTATTTAAGACCATACCGTTATTCGCTATAATATAAAATGGCTGTATAGGCTGGCTAGAATCATACCAAGAGGACAAAGCGGACTATCAAGCTAACGTTTAACTTTTAATAAGCATAATTACCCTAGCATGTTGTATTGGATAGGCGATGTTTCTCAACCTGTCATATTCATGCTTGTTCATCAGGAAGTCAAACTACTACGAAAATATAAAATTGTGCACATATACTTATGTACCTCAAATGTTATGCAAACTGTCGAACCAGTGGACTGCCGTTGGGGTACCACAGGTCTACATGTAATATTACCTGCACTGCAAAAAACAAAAAACAAAAAAACAAAATGTAGATTGGAAACAGCAAACCTCTTTTATTTTAACTTTTTTCTTAATCAGAAAGATGGATCTGGCATGAAGCCAACATAGTCATGACATTATTATGGGGTGGAAGTGTTCCATTAAAACCATTTCCCATTTATGTCTGCACCTGTCAAGAGCCATAGTAATACTAGTACCTGTCACCATTTAGCAGTTTGAGGACGAAGGGTGAGGGCTATGACAGGCTGTTTTTGTATAGTTCCTAATTGTGACATTGGAGCTTTTTATTGGGTTCTGTAAAATATGAGTGCGATTTGGCCTTGGATTGATGTTGGATCTGATATGCAGTGAGTACAGAAGTTGGTTCATGATCTTACTGTATACTACATGGATGTGGTTTGTGATTAATACTGTATCAAAGGTAAGTGAAAGATGGCAGCTGTAAGTCACATGCAGGTAGGTGGCAATGGGTTCCATCTTCATGACAAAGTCTACCTAGTGGATTTTTACCAGACTAAATATATCAAAACCTCACCAGGGGAAATTATTATTATATTTTTATATATATTATCCCCAAGCATTGTATAACAGAGAGAGGTTTCATAGAAATATTAACCTGCATGTTCGAATGTTCTATGTTTACAAGACAGTAACTGGTTCTTGGTCACAAAAACACCATTCCACAAAAAGTTGTTCCTTGTATGATCAACTTCCTGTATTTCACAGAAGAGTGAATTAGTTTAATAGTGAAAATTAATGGTGCTTGTCTCACAGGTAATGGCTGTGAGGATGAATTGAAATGTCAAGTAGGAGTATAGCACGGATAGCACTCAGTTTACCCCAATTAAATGGCCCATAGCTAAAAACATAAAACCAGCGATGGACACATTGTGCAAATGTGTCCTAAACTTAAACATGGTAACAATAGATTTGTTAATGTTTTTGTTTGTTTTGTTTTGTTTTTTTCTTAGCGCGATGTTCTACTTCATTAGTTCTAAAGCAGGATTTGTCTAATACATGGCAAGTGCCACGATTACTGTGTGACCCAACACGCAAAACTATATTAACACAAACAACACATACCGGACCTTAGAATGGCCGGACTTAACGTAAAAGAGAATGGTCAAAGAACAAGCAGAGGTCGGGGATACAGAATGAGACAATATGAATAAGTAGCCATGGGTCAGGATACCAGAAGTAGGGAAAGTCAAAAACAATAGCCAAAGTCAATAACCAGAAAAATATACCAAGAACGCGCTCTGTGACAACCAACAAGTGGAAACTACGACAGGGCACTGAAAAAAGACATTACAGGGTTTAAATATGCCTCTCATTGCTGTGATTGCTTAGTACATAGTCTTTGACCCCAAAACGTGCATTTGCGTCAATACAGTGATGTCACACGCAATGTGGGCAGTGCGCCCTTTAACAGTAAGAACGGGATCGGACCGGCCGGCATCCCTTAGAACGCCACACCATCCGGGACCCGTCTTTTTGGAGGATCGGACGGCACTCCACCGCAAATCAGGTAAGCTAAGTTTTCCCTTTTCGGCGTGACTGCCCTGCTCATGTGCAACCGCGCCAATCAGGTACTTACTTTTAGCTGAAGTATCAGCGCAGCTGCACTGATCAAGCGCAACCACGTCGATACAGACCCCCTGTGCCATGACAGCAAGTACTGATGACCCTGAATCCTCAAGGACTACATGTAATAAATTATATTGACTTTTCCCACTAATTTATCCTATAATAAAGTACATTATATTATATGGAAGATAGGCACCACTCAAGGTAAAATAATATATGGCCTGCACTATTTGTATTTCACTGATCGTGGTCCTAGTGGTAGGTAGAAATTAAACCTAATGTTAGGCAAACTCTGATAATAGAGATATTCTAATTGACTGGCTGAGGATTTAAGCTCACTACCATCATGTTTACCCACGGAGCTCATCTGAAGATATCCCACGTGTCTGAACTGCACAGTAACCCCTGTAAAGAAAATGCAGTAAATTGTTGGCCAGAGCTTTCCTGAGGGACTATTCAGTGCACAATTAAGTGCAAACCACATGCAAATAACTGGAGGAAATGATGTGGAAATTGCAGAACTATACCAATGGAATGCTTCGTCAATATAATGATTTTACTTTAATCATCCAAACAGCAATTAAATGCCTTTTCCACATGTCCCTATGGATACGAACTCAAACAATACCAGAATGGCATATATCTAAGAAAGATTAATATACATTGTCACAGGGCGTGTGAAAGTGTCTGTTCTGTTTTTTTGCTAAGTTATCAGTAAAGGGAGGGAGAGCTGGAAATGTTATTATCATTATTGTGTTTTGTACCTTTAAGTCACACATAAATGGCTACTTATTATCAGCAATCGCCCACAAGAGACAAAGAAAGGAGATGTGGAAATGATCTACAATAAGGATCAAAATAAGAGTGTTAATGCAAAAGCCCATCGTCTCCCCTTCCCAGAGAGCGCGGATAGCAGAAGTTGCTGTAATTGACTATTTTGTTAAAGACTATTGGATTACACTTAAATGTTACGGCTTTCCTCGCATATGTTACTCTGAGCCTAATGCATTAGTTAAACCTTGGTTTTGCCTCTTTCACTAAGCCAAATGGTAATTCAGCTGCGTGGGGCATTGCCATCTCTATAGAGAAGTCAAGGTCATACGCACCGTTAAAGAACAAGGCCCCATATTGCTATCGAAGCTAAAGGGACGTGGAGGGTGGGGGAACGAATAAACTGAAGTGGCTCTGAATGGGAAGCAATTGCAGGTTCTAGAGTCATTTTTGTATTTACTTCTGTACATTTGAGGCGCAGAAAAGCAAACAAATCAATAAAAATTTAGAGTGATGAAGCTGTATATCATGACAGATCTCACTAACTCCATTACTCCTTTAGCAGCCCACCAGAGTCACGTCTGCTCATTCATTTAAACGTTCCCGGCCAATATTGCTCGCAGGCTGTGATTTTATTGTGCATGGCACACACACAGTTATCAAGCACAGAGTTTGAGTAACTCAGAGACTATAATTGCTATAGATTAAAAGCTTCCCACATAAAATGTATGAGGTGGCATAGCTGGGTTTATAAAAACTGACCTAAACTGTGCTTTTTACATTGTCTTGTATTTTGTCATTATTAACTGGATTTAAATATTGACTAAATCTCCTGATAGCTTGCATATTTTCTGGTTGGATATATTACATGGTGTGGGAGCCAGCACGTACACTGAGGATAGCTCATGTCGAGAGGACTGCCCAGCGCAGAATATAATTAGATAAAATAAATAGAGTTCTATAGCTCAGTTCTCACCCAATATCTGTGTTCAATGGGCATTTCAGTTTAGAGTACCTATCTGACAGATTCCTAACACCTCACTACTTTCTTTAATGGTTCTCCTCAGGATTCCTTGTCAATGACCTAACTCCATTAGTGCGATACCTGTTGCCTGCATTGAATACCAAACCTAGTATGTTTATTAAATAAAATATATTTTTCGTGTCTGATTAAGCCCCCATGCTGCTACCTATGATGCCTGTTGTATTTTGAGACACTACACACAGTGGGGTAATTAAACAAGTTAGTTCCTCACTTCTTCTGGTCTCTAGTCAATAGCCCAGCCAGTCCACACATTACAGACATACAGTGGATTCGGGAAAGTAATCGTGTCCAGGAATATCAATGCATCAAGCTGAGACGAGGGGTAAAACATTTTAGAATATGGAGCTACCTTAGTGGAACACAGACAGACGGCAAGAACTGTAATTTGTCACTAATTCGGTTTGTGATATGCAGGAACCATATAGAAATGCATGGAAACACGGAAACTGGAAACCTCTCTTTTCCCCATTAGATTGCAAGCTTACAAGCAAAACTAGCTAATTTGGTTTTCCAGTCTTCATATTAACACTTTTAAAAACGATTTATTCAGTGCATCCAACCAACACTTTGGAAACTGTTGGTGCTATGGTGCTAAATAATCAGAAATACATTTCTACAATAACAAACAATATGATGGTTTTATAATTTCCACAAACAGTCTTAAAAAAAACCCCCAAACAAACAAAAAACCTCAACTACGGCAGTTTTTCTGCACATATCCAATTACATACCAATGTCATGTATTAATATATTTATTATGTTAGCCGTCCTGGTGTTTTTTGATCTGTGCAATAAATTCTATTCTTCTATTTCAGCAAGTAGTGTGTTCCCTTTTCTAATGATGTGAAGACTTTGATGGAGTCTTGGTTTGTTTCTGCTCAGATTGTACCATCTGGGTTGTGCAGCTGTTTATACCCAAAGTGAGTGAGGTAACAGATCCTGTGCACTAATCTGCTGACATTGCACTAATGTAAACATGTGCCTGCATGTATTCAAACTGTCTGTACTCGTTAGCTGCAACAATCATAATAATGTGGGCACTGTGAGGGGCGGAATGGGGGGCATGCATGGATTTTCTACAAAAAAAGACAACTTCCATTAAAAATAAACAAATACAATAAATAATAAAAAATATCTAATGCCCAAAATAATTAGATATTGTTAATACGTAAGAGAAAATATCTTTACTGATAATTGTATACTTCATTTTCAGTGTATCTAGAGACTAAAGAAAAAAATATATCGTCAGGGTTATCCGTTAAATTTTTAAATCATGAATTCACCAAAATGACAAACTTTAAGGTAAAATAGCCGAATTAGCTGTTTTGGTCTAAAATGTCTTTGCTAATTTCCTAGTAAAGCCCTGTAATATAGAACCTATATATCAAGTTATTTTGGTGTTTAAATGTATAGGAATGCAAAAAAAAACACACATTTTTATCCATTAAGGAACAAATGTCACACTCTGTGTTCTTCACAATCTGATCCATAAATACCATTTAGTAGCATAGTTACATAGTTACATAGCTGAAAAGAGACTTACGTCCATCAAGTTCAGCCTACCTCACATTTGTTTTTTGCTATTGATCCAAAAGAAGGCAATTAAACACAGTTTGAAGCACAATTTTGCAACAAGCTAGGAAAAAAATTCCTTCTTGACCCCAGAATGGCAGTAAGATTTATCCTTGGATCAAGCAGTTATTAACCCTACATTGAAAGATTATATCCTTGAATATTCTGTTCTTGCAAGTATGTATCTAGTAGCCGTTTGAACATCTGTATGGACTTTGATAAAACCACTTCTTCAGGCAGAGAATTCCACATCCTGATTGTTCTTACTGTAAAAAAACCTTTCCTTTGCCTTAGACGTAAGGTAAAGCTTACTTTGCTCACTATGCAAATAATCTTGCTGCTTCAGTCTCTCTACCATTGTGGCATGTCCCCTTTCTTCTACACTCACTACATACACTTTTTCTCTGTCCCAGACTGTGTAACAGGAGCTTCCACCTGATAGCAAGAAGTGAAGGAGAGGAATGAAGCAGC
This sequence comes from Pelobates cultripes, assembly GCA_933207985.1. NCBI lineage: Eukaryota > Metazoa > Chordata > Amphibia > Anura > Pelobatidae > Pelobates > Pelobates cultripes. Next base: position 6,840,110 of record OW240923.1, on the reverse strand, counting down.
GAGTGCTAGGGCACGGAATGAAGCAGCGAGTGCTAGGGCACAGTCCTTAGAAAGCGTAGAACTAGCTTAGGGTGCTGTCTGCACAGTATGCCCTTGGTTAGTCATCCTGCATGATTGGCAGGCAGCCTGACGTGCATTCACGCAAGGCTGACCTAATTGTTCAGGCAGACATGCCCCCTTTTTGGGCATGTTCGCCCCTTTGGGCAGTTCTGGTTACGTGATTCACATCACTGGCCCACCCTTTTACCGTGCCGGCGAAATCCTGATTCACCAGACACTGCTGTTAGCGGGTATAAATTTACTTGAAAGATGAAAGCAAGAGTTTAGCATAGGGTATGTGTTTTCTGATAGCTATATCCTGTGAGTTTCCCTCCATCAGACACAGATGTAGGGCCGATGCGTCCTATAGGCGACTTAGGCAGTCGCCTAAGGTGCACTGGCCGAGGGTGCGCAAGATTTGAGTGACCCGGCAGGAGTGTAGCGTGGTCACTGAGAGAGCACTTCCCATCAGTCCGGCCGGGAACAGGAAACAGAAGCTCCTGTATCGTGGTCTGCGCCTCCCGGCTTTGCTACAAAGAGATAGGACGCATACTAGGGAGGGGAGACGGCACTATGCGGCACTTGTGGGGCGGGGAGGAGGAGGAAAAAGAAGAGACCACTAAGGGTAAGATGGGAGGAGGAATAGCACTATGGGATAATGGAGAGGAAGAGCACTATGGGACAAGGGAGAGGAAGAGCACTAAGGGACAGGGGGGCAGGGTAGAGCACGATGGGAAGGGGGGCAGGGGAGACCACTATGGCATGGGCGGGGGGCAGGGGAAAGCACCAAGGGTCAAGGGGAGAGCATAAAGAAGGGTCTGCATTAAGGGATAGGAGAGCAGGGGAGACCACTAAGGGATGTGAGAGCACTAAGGCACAGAAGGGAAGGGGAGAACACTAAGGGACAGGAGGGGAGGGGAGAATTCTAAGGGACAGGAGGGGAGACCTCTAAGAGACAGGGGGAGAAGAGGAGATGAGACCACTAAGATCATTTAGAGATCACACACAGACACTGAAACATACAATGCATCCTACACTCACACAGAAACACACCATGCTTCCCTTACACACAATGCATCCAACACACACACACACAGAAGCAAACAAGGCATTCCTTACATACAAAAACACACAATGCATTATTTACGCACACACACACTGCTTCTCTTACACACACACAGAAACACAATGCATCTCTTACACCCACTCAATGCACCCCTTGCAGGCACATACATTGCATTACATTACATACATACAGAGAAACACACACCTTGCATCCCTTACACATACAAACACAGATTCAAAAAATGCATCCCTTACACACACAAACCCAGAAACACACAATGCATTCCTTACACACAAACACACACTGCATCCCCTATACACACAGACACACACAACATCCCTTACATAAACTGGTATCCCTATACACTACATTTTATAAGAACACACACACACACACATTGCATCCTCTACAATAACACATAACACATCCCCTACACACATACACTCCACTCCCTGTGAGCAAACTCATGGGTAGGCCTTGAAGGCATAAGGCTTATGGGCGGGCCTTGTAGGCATACTCACGGCCAGGCCCTGTAAGGGGCACAAAAAATTGAACTGGTTCCTGTTCGTTGATAATTGTGAGCCCTTCCTCCAGAGAGCCTGTTTTAACACCAGACCAGTGGAGCCAGACTGCATCCTGAGCCCATCATCATCCTCTTGTCCTCACCTGGTCATAAGAAGGCAATCAAGTATATTATTAGTGGCACTAATCTCTAATTTACCTCACATTAAAGGGATACTATAGTCACCAGAACCACTACAGCTTAATGTAGTGGTTCTGGTGTCTATAGCCTGTTCCTGCAGGCTTTCTAATGTAAACACACTGCCTTTTCAGAGAAAAGACCCTGTGTGCAGCACTGGCGTTGGCTTATATGGCAGATCATATGGGTGGGGCATTGTGATGTTACATGGTGGGCAGAGCATATGGGGGGTGGCAAAATTTTGTTTGCCTAGGGCGGCAAAAATCCTTGCACTGGCCCTGGATACATGACGCTTGGGAGGTATAACTGTTGTGTTTTCTGTCGATAAGACTTTGTAATTAGACCCATCATAATTGTCAGCACCAGGCCCAATGGGCTTTTAATCCGGCCCTAAGGAGGACCATCAAAAACAAAGGGATGCTTGGTAGTAAAAATGTTATACATTTCTATTTCACACGTCTTTATTATTCTGATATCTATTTTCCCAACATCATGTGTTGCCTGCATACCAATATGTAATATCCTCTCTAGCATGTCACATGCATTGTATGCATTCTCTTAGCAAGCTCATGTTGTATGCAGTGAGTCCCAAAGTTCAGCAGCTGTTAATTCATTTTGCTTATCTACTCTCCAGTGGAAGTTCACAGTGTCAGTACAGTGAAGTACATTCTATAGTAAGGTAACTTATAACTTATGACAGGTATTTACAGAGTTACATAGTAAGTTAGGTTACCCACATCTATTAGGATCAACCTTTAAAACTCATCCATTTCTTTATTTTGTTGATCCCAAAAAGGCAAAAAAAAAGAAAGATATATTTGTAGCAATTTCCAATTTGTGACAAAATCAGAAAAAAAAAAGCCTTCAATTCCATAAGCGAAATCAGAGCTGGATCCACAACTTGTTCACAGACGTAATTAGATTCTTGGATATTCTGTTTTCAAAATATAGAATCTGATAAGACAACCATATCCAATATCTCTGACCTGTAGGTGTTCAATTTTTAGCAAGCTGTAGTGGTTATGGTGCTTGGTGAATTCCTTTACTTTAGTCAAAATATATTTTTAATGCCACAGCGTTCCTTTAATCTGTGAAACATTGCATTTTCAGATGTTCTGTCCATTAACGTAAATATTTATATACTTACATTAAAATTCACACAGGCTAGAAGTAACATTCCTGAAAAACAATTGTTCTTTGTTTGTACCTCGGTTTGAGATGTGCTGCTGTTTACCTATATACAGTATGTGTCTAGGTGATATGAGAATGCAGTCCATATTTCTGCAACAGAATTCAATCCCTATGATAAATGTTAAAGGCAATGGAGAATTAATTATTGCACTGTGTTTGAGGATTTCGTATGTTTGTTATTGATATACGAGCACTCTTCGCTCTCTTTCTGTACCCTTTAAAAAATGAAAATTCTGCAAAACGTGCAATGTATGATGGACTATAGGAGGCAAATGACTATTTTTTACTTGACCTAGGATTTTTTCACAGCTGGAAACACTAGAGATGTAGATGTGACTCTTGACACTTTCAGGATGATATATAAGCCACAATCGGTAGCAAAGTTTGTATATAATTAGATTTAGTTCATTTGATCATTAAGAGTTGGGCTCACAGATTTATTACATGCGCTTCTCTATGAGGAAAGAACAAAACGTGACAAGGTCTAGCGGTGAAATGATTCTTTTTTTTCTTTTTTATTCCAAAGTCGTCAAGAGAAATCTAACAACCATAGAAACATCTCCAAGCTTGTATTGTAGTTCTGTTTAATGTGGCAGATAATGAAAACTTTTATAAAATCAATGTTACTGGTCTTTTGGGACACAGTTACAGACTCACGTTAAAACTAGTTGAGCATCATTAAATCCAAAACCACAACCCATATTTCCTTTATTATAATTCAAAATGCACAGAAGTTGTCCTCTTTTTGCTTTGCGGAATGTGCAGAGCCTAATGATTATCTATAATTCTCTATGACAAGGGAACATCTTCCATGCTATTGATGGAGAAAATATATACAGTAAATAATGTACAAAGAAACACAAACACAGGAGCGAATCCAGTTTAGAAGGTCACACCCAAGCACACACATTATGTATAAGTCAGCGCCTGACAAATTTGCTGGGAATCTAGGAAACAGCTAAAAAAGTTAGGAGCCAGATTTGTAAACGTCATGAATACAGTTCTTCAAGGGACACTATAGTCACCAGAACCACTACAGCTTAATGTAGTTGTTCTGAGATCCTGTCCCTGCACGCTTTACGATGTAACCATTGGTTTTTCAGGCAAAAGGCAGTATTAACATTGCTGCCTAGTAACACCTCTAGTCACTCAGACGGACTCTAGAGGTGTCTCCTGGGTCACCTACATTAATGCTACCCATAGGGATGCATTGATTCAATGCATCTCTATGAGGAGAAGCTGATTGGTACAGCGTGGCGTTTTTCTGCGCATGCGCAATAGTCTCACAATGCTTTCCTATGGGAAAGCATTAGATTGGCTGAGATCATCACAAGTTGCGGTGTCACCAGCATGGAGTGGGAAAAAAAGGTGAGTAAAAACACATTTCCCTTGTGATTGGACGGGGTAGGTCACTAAACATACACACTCACTGACCGACACACACACACTGATTTGATACACTCACACACACACACACACACACACACTCACTCACAGACAGACACACGGATATTGCAACACACTAGCGCCTCTGCACTCAGTCAGCACCTGCCAGCATGCTTTCCTTAGCTTTCCACTGGCCGCACGCCTGCCAGCCTGCTTTCCTCCCTCAGTTCTTCATGAGCCCGGCCGTCCACCTCACGCAGCCGGTCAGCTTGGGGGCTGAATCGGCTCACAAATTTCCTGGTCGCAATGGCGACCTGGTGCCTGGGATTTGTCGAGTTCTGGTATAAGTGATGGGCCATCTTTGGATTTTTACTGAAGAAACAGAATAAACGCTGAAATCAACAGCTGCATCAGGAGGACAACAGCCTAACTCATTCAGAATCAAAGCTGTCAGTAACAAAATTGGCCATATGAAAATATGTTAAAGAAATTCTATATTGTAAGGAATACAAACATTACACTTTTAAAGCCACCCTTCAGTTTCCTACCTTTTGGGTACAGGAGGCTGGCCTCACTGGGGTCCAGTGCAAGGTTAAGGTAGTTGGGAGTTAGGGTCTCAGAGGCTCTGGCACTCCACATCAGTACCCCATCCTGACAGCCTTCTCCTCCCTTCCTGCTGGGCCCCTGCTGAGAAATGCCCACCAAATGGCCCTAAATGCATGGACCACCAGTGCAGCCTCAGCATTGGTGTCTCATGGGGCAAGTGAATTTTTTTACGGGACAGCTGCTTTAGGCCCTCTAGATTAACTGGGAATGGGGCAAATATACCTGAATTTGTTCTTTTAAAGGGACACTATAGTCACCCAGACCACTTCAGCTCAATGAAGTGGTCTGGGTGCCAGGTCCCCCAGGTTCTTGCTAAGTTTACATTGCAGGGTTAATCCAGCCTCTAGTGGCCGTCTTCCTGACAGCCGCTAGAGGCACTTCTGCGATGCGGACGCGAAAATCGCATTCAGCGTGCACAACGTCCATAGGAAAGCATTGATAAATGCTTTCCTATGGAGTGTTTGAAAGCGGCCGTGGCTCTTGCCGCGCATGTGCATTCCGCTCCACTCGGGAGCTGACGTCGGCGGGGGAGGAGGTGTCACCAGCGCAGAGGGAGCCCGACGCTGGATTAAGGTAAGTGGCTGATGGGTTTTAACCACTTCAGCCCAGCGGGAGGGGGACCCTATATTCATAGATAAAGTATATAGTGATCCTTTAACTATGAATATGCTGTAACCATAATCCTATAAATGGCACTACTTTTAAATAAATCATATGGTGGAATTTATCAACGAGGCACTGAGAAAGTTCTGTTTTTTTTATTACAGTAAGCCACTATGCTGAATTCTCTTTAAAAATGGTAATTCTACATATGGCTAAATTGGTTTGTAGACAAATCCATATAATAAAAGACTATTATGTTCCACAGGAGGCGAGCGAGCACTGTCTTACAAGTTTAAAAACCGTGTTAAGGCACAGAAAGCCAATAATGATGCTGACCCGGGAGGAAAAAACAATATAGATTTTGATTGCCTACCTGAAATCTCTGTCGCTGCAAATGGAATTTGTAAAATGAACATAATAAAGTAACTTTGAGAGGTAAACAAAAAAAAGAAAAGAAATCATCTTACTTACCACTTTTAATCTGATTTCCCCCCGTTTTAATTTATAAGTTACAGAGGATAAGACAAATTCCACCTGGTGCACACTGGGGACTGCTGGGAAATGAGATGAACAGATCGAATGCAATACTCTTTATACTGGGATTAACAGTAGTCAGAACAAAGTACCACTGGCCTTTAAAGTGTATGTTACTACAATTACTGCATTATCAGGTTACAACTCAGCATTTCAAACGGGAAAATCAAATGAACCAGGATATATGGTTGTTACAGTACACTTGTCATCCACAAAGGTCTGAATGAGAAGTTCACCTTCAGGTAGGGATCGATTTAAACTATATATTGTGTTGGGAGATGGCAAGGCAGAGAGCGGCGCTGCAAAGGAGTAAGTTTAAGAAAAATGGCTTTATTTTGTAGAATCTGTATTCCTAATGTTATAGTATCCCTGTCCCTAGTAGTATTAGATGCCCCCCTCCCAGGCACGGAAATGGGTAAAATCCTTTTTTAAAAAATGTTTTACTTACCTTGATTCCAGCACCAAGGCTTCCTCTGCGTTGCTCAATTCTTCTCCCAGTTGCCATCATATATTGAATCAATGTTTTCCTATGGTCTGTGGCATTACTCTGTCTGGACCGTGTAAATGACTCTAGTGGCTATCACTATGATAGCCACTCGAGGTGACGTTAATCCCACAATGTAAACATTGTAGATTCTGAACGAGTGCTATCTTTTATATTGCAGGGTTAAGGGAACAGTGACAATGAGATGACGTGGTCTGGGTGCCTATAGTGTTCATTTAATGTGTAGAAGAAACGTCCCTGCCTACAAAGTGACATGCCACAAATGTCATGACATGAGCCCTTTAAGATCTGAGTGCAAAGGGAGTTTGTTCATGATAACGTAAATGCTTTTTTAAGTGCTAGAATCAAGAATTTATATATGTGTTTAAAATGTGTCCTGCTGTAGAATTTTCAGCTTGTATTTGCTCTCTTTAAATTACAACCAGTGCAATATTTTACTAAGGTATCATTATCACCATGGCTTAGCAATCGAAAGGAATTGTCTTCACAGAGCAAAATAGCATTAGCCGTGTCATGAACAATAAAACTATGTTCACGTTAGGGTCTCTCAGGGGTTACGCACTACAGAATGATAAACGTAATGGACATAGCAACACACTCCACTTTGGCCAGCTCTCTCCTAGTACAATTATATTCCCTCAATTAACAATGATTCTGAGCCATGAAATACTAATATCTATTTAGAGATTAATATAGCATATTTATATATTAGAACACACACTATATAGCATTTCACATGCGTGCATGTGTTACACATATATACACATACATATATATATATACACACATACATACTATATACAGTATATTACACACATTATATACAGTATATTATACACACATTTCTTTTAATGTTATAATTTTTGCATGGAGGAAACGTAACGCTGTAAAGAGATTTATAAAATATGGTCTCTGGGGATAGGAACTGTGGACCACTTTACCAGATATCTCTGAAAGCCATAAAAGCTGCAGTCTGCCCCAGAGCAAGTTGTAAAAATTGGCACTTGTAGCAGACATTCAGGGCCTTCTTTAAATGGTAACTATAATTATAACAAACTCAGATGACAGATTCACTTTAATCTTTTTCCAAGAATATATGGCATTTAAAAAGATTTAAAAAAAACGTTGCATGCAATTTGTGCATCAGTTTGGCAATTCTAGGTGCTGATTGCTCAATTAGCCGAAGAGAGAGAGAGAGACACGATGATGGAAGCAGTGACATGTTTTATTGACCACCATAACATTTTAATAGAACCCACAGAAGGCCTTCAAATACCTTGTAGTTTGCTTTAGTCACAGCCAAACACAACTGGCTCTTACACGAAAGATCGAAAAATAGCTGTAATACTTTGCAAAAATCACCCATAGAGTTGGCTAAACCAATCCATTGCCGAAGGTTTTTTACCCCCGTGAAAATCCGTATTTGACAGTTTTTCCGGAGGTTTAAGGTCAAATATCTATTCATCTGATGAAACCATTCAAGACATGTATTTGCCTTTAGTAGACTGTGCCCTTTTAATGGATATTCTTGTTTTCTTTAAAGCACAGCAGGGAACAACTAACAGGTCAAAAGACATCTTTAGGTACTAACATTATTCTTTCTGTATTTGTATTTTCGTCTTGCATTTTTGAGGTGATTGACATAAGAATGATTATTGCATGTGTCTAGATACTAAAGAGGTTGTTCACATTTTGTACTAGATTTTTGCAACCATGCTTTCCTCAATGCTGTCAGCTTGGAAATACAACCAGGATTTGTCTGTATCACACAACCAAGACAGACAGTTTCATGTCAGTCATCTTAAAAGGACACTGTAGTCACCAGAACAACTACAACTTATTCAGAGAAAAGGCAGTGTTAACATTACAGCCTAGTAACACCTCTAGTTGCCACTCCTCATACGGTGCTTCCTGAGTCAGTGCTGCACAGTGTGCGCTCTGCAAGGAGACGCTGGACATTCCCTATCGAGATACTTTGATTCAATGCATCTCTATGAGGAGATGCTGATTGGCCAGAGGCGCATTAGGCCCATCCCACCTCCTTGGCTGAGATCATAAGAATTAACAATCTCAGCCAATCCAATGCTTTTCTATGGTAAAGCATTACGATTGGCTTTCCTATGGGAAAGCATTGTGATTGGCTGAGATCATCAGCCAAAGAGGCAGACTGGGTACAGGGCCAGGACAGGCGGAACTACGTGCCACTGGAAATATGGTAAGTTTTCTTATCATTCAAGGAAAGCAAGGGGGGCCAGGGACCATACTTGTGTTTTTATCACTATAGGATCAGGAACATTGTATTCCTATAGTGTTCATTTAAGCTGTATAGCTAGTCACAGTGATATCTCTACATAAAGCTTAAGAGTGATTTCTTTAATCATATATGAATAATATATTTTAAATATTATTAGGGAAAACAATTGTGATTGCCCACAATACTTTTAATCAATGCCATGGTTACCTCTATATAAAATATGCTTTGTTACCAATCACTATGTGATCAAAAATCTTATTGATAAATAAAGCATCTACACTGGAGAGACTGATTACTTTGTTAGCTGTTATTAACCTGCCAGAGTTTAAGCAGCAAAATCAGAGGACATGGACTAATGTCACATTAAACGTTTTAGAGGTAGTTTGTTGTAAACATAAAAGCATTCCATTCAATATCGTAAAGAATGAAAATTACATAGCGTGTGTGTTGAACGTGCCGCCCCTGTTAAATTGTAACTATTTTATTTACCTTACACACCTGTCTCTTGCCCTCTCCTAAAGGGCAGCACTTTACTCTCTCCTCAAGCTCTGCTTCACTCCCACCTTATCTGATTGCTATTTTCTATCCTATTGTTTTTTACACCCCACCTTCTATAGACTGTAAGCTCGTTTGAGCAGTTTTCCTATAATCATCCTATTTATAGTTAAATTCTCCCCTCTCATAATATTGTAAAGCGCTATGGAATCTGTTGGCGCTATATAAATGGCGATAATAATAATAATAATATATATTAAAATGTATCTTGTAAATTAACCCCCCCACACCTAACTGGCCACCTTCACTCAGACCTTGGCAGGAGACTTATTTGTATTTAAAGCGGTGTAAAAAGAAACACAGGTCTTTCAATAACTTAAAAACAATAGCACTTTCAGACGTATTTTAATATAATCTATAAGCCGTTCTATAATAGACTACAAAATGCAGAAGGCAAGGTGAGCAGATAGGTGAGTGGAGAATATTTGGGTCCACTATAAAAGCAAAATAATATTTGTTAGTATACTGCTTATAGAAGTGGTGAAGCGTAGGACAGTGAACAAATGGCTAAAATCTGCTATCCTACTGCGCCTGACTAGGCAAAGAAATATCATGGTTAATTCAATTCAATCACTCTATAAAAGAATCACAAAAACATAAAGATCCAGTAGAAATGATGGTGCAAAGCCATTGAAATTTCCCAAGGAATGTTATCTCCGATGCGTTTCACGACATCAAAGAAATAAATCAAACAATGTCTCACATGTATTAAAAATGATCACTCTGCATGAATTTAAGATCAAGGAGAGAAAAAATGTCAGGCCTTCCTTTTTATAACAGAGCTGCAGTGATTCTGTCTTTTAGGTTTAACAGGAATGAGACGATTTTTTTTTCTGGAGTGCATGGGGCCCTCTTCTGGAGATTTTGTAAATCACTATGATGTTTTAAATTAAACGCATGGATTTCAGCAAACAATTTCAAATCCGATTACCTAGCATTATTAACAGTTATTGCTTAATAACATAAAACAAAAAGGATGGTTTACTAAGGAGATAACGGACTGCGTCTGAGAAAGTAAAAATGTGAAAATTCTAGCTGTAATAACAATAAGAATTCCATGAATAAATATTTCAAGCACAAGGAAGGACTTCAAATCGGATAGGTATCTTTGTATGAGTCGATGCACACCACAGGTGTCAGACTGAGATCAGTAACAGTAAAGGGCTGGTGTCCTAGGATTCTGCCTAAGGCATCGTCTGCTGCATCTTTCTACAGCTTAACCTGTCATTTATCTGAATGAATACTCCGCACCGTACGCAGGGAAAATATCTACGTTCTCTCTTTCTTGAAGAATTTTCTCAGAAACAGTAAGAGTACCAGTATGCCAGAAATAGGGCAGAAAAAATGAACAATGGAACCTGGAGACTCAAACAACGAGCCTTGGTTTTAATATAGAAATGCCATTATCTGTGGAAGAAAAGCTCCCATTAAACAAAAATAAATAATGTAATCAAAACATTTTGCCCGGAGAACCCTCAACAAATATGTAGATTAAAAGAACCAATTATCTGAGGTTTGCTTCCTATTCTGTACTGTGGGGTTAACGTGTCATACGACATTCATAGTGCTTTGAGTGTATGGATTCACAAACTGGACATTGAGTGTTTAACATGTGCATATCACCAATAGGCAATGCTAGATGTGCCCTTCTATGATGATGACAAACAGGAATTATTACAAAGCTTTGGTTTGGCTATCACAACGTACAGATTACATCTTACATGCTATAAAGTATCACTATGCATGTTTGAATTACAGGCACAATTTAAAATGGAGGCAGGAAAAATCATAACACAGCATCAAAGCATATGAAACATGCAGATCTGAGTAAAAATGTCTGACACACAGTAAAAAGATCCCAGGCGTGGACATTGGACACAAGCAAGGAAAAGATGAGTCATGTAACAGAGAACTTCATTGGAATTTATTCTACCATATGGTTATATTAAACACACGGTTTGCATCTTTCTGTACTCTTTACACTGTTTAAGCCCTGTGCTTGACTATAGACAAGATAAAAGAAAGGAAAAAAGGTCAAACACTTTGTAACACTGATATAGTAGAGGGAGCGGCGACAGTGCCTCCCGCTGGAAACCCCTCTAATCAAGCAAGAAATATAACTGGTACAGCAAAAAGCACTGAGGATGCCCATCAAATAGAAAACACTATGAAATTGAAGACAATTCTATATCTGTATCTGTATGGACAAAAACACAAAACATAAAAAGAGAGAAAAGCTACTCCCATGCAAATAGTCCAAAAGTTTGAATGAGGCTAACTGTAGCAGCAATCTTCACCTTTAATAACACAATCTTTAGACTGATGGTTCCCAAACCACTCCTGGCCCAACAACACTCCAGGATTGATGTATTTCGCTGGTTTATTCCAATAGAGATACTCACAAATCCAAAATATTCCCTCCAAGTAGAGGGATGTGTATAACAGATGAGTGCCAAGACGTGAATAAAAACAAATAAAAAGCAGCTCTATACACTTATGTGGAAATATCCTCGGATCCACAAGATAATCACAAGAAATGTAACAACGGTGTGAGTGAGAAACAAACACCTCTACGTGGCGCGCTGGAATAAATATACAGAACTTACCAAACTATTCTATGTTGGAAGTTTGGCATAAAATACATATAAAAACAACAAAGGGTACAGTATAGTACAGATGGTCTTTAAAAAGTAGAGTTTAATATGTAGTGTAGCAGAGAAAACACGCACACGTTTCACTCTCAAAAGAGCTTCCTCAGTTAGGCTAACTGAAGAAGCTCTTTTGAGAGTGAAACGTGTATTGGCCATTTTAAAGGACTTTTTATTATATTATATACACTTTTAATTTGTCATTGTACAACAATACATTTTGTTATTTTCAATCCATATATCCTAAGCAAGTCCTTCCTTGGAGCCTCTGGGAATCTTCATAGGGGTAGTGCCATCCCCATCCAAATTGGCACAGAATCTGTATACCTTAGAGCCGGGACCAGTAGGCTCAGAACTAGGTGAGCACCCCATTTATTATTGCATATTTCTATCTGATATTATTACAGTCTACACATTGGTCCTCCTTCTCCCCTTATGTCTTCTTCATGAGGATCATTGCAAGCCGAAGCGGAAAGGTGGTGCTGCCATAAGAGCACATAGTTCTGATTACGGAGCCAGTACCTATACAAAGGCGCCTTTAAATGTGAGTGTTTTCTCTGCTACGCTACATAATAAACTCCACTTTTTAAAGACCGTATGCACTACACTGTACCCTTTGTTATTTTTGTATGTATTTTATGCCAAACTTCCAACATAGAATAGTTTGGTAAGTTCTGTATATTTATTCCAGCGCGCCACTTAGAGAGATACTCACAAAACCTGGACTGTTAGAGGGTCTTGAGGACTGCTTTAGACTTATTGTATCTTAAGAAGATACACAAAATAGGGAAACAACACACACATATATATATATATATATATATATATGAGAGAGAGAGAGAGAGAGAGAGAGAGAGAGAGAGATATTTAGCAGCATACAAAGAAATATAACTAATGTCCACTCACAATTGATAGAGCTACTAATGGCTCAGGAATATCAGCACTAAGCAAAACCATCCCGCTCTGGAATGTTCAGAAGGTGGATGCCCTCAGGTGGTTCTGCAAGTATGCAGGGCATGGAGGGAAGTTTGAGGTGTTCACTGTAATAATTTATTTTTATTTTTTTTGATTGGGTAACTAAAATAATAGATCAGGGTGGTGCAGTAGACATTGCTTACCTAGATTTCAGTAATGTTTTTGACAATGTTGCACATAGAAGGCTTATCAATAAACTGCAATCTTTAAGTTTGGATTCCAATATTGTTGAATGGGTAAGGGTTGTAGTCAGTGGAGTATATTCGAAGCTTGGGCTTGTCACCAGTGGGGTACCTCAGGGATCTGTACTTGGACCCATTCTCTTTAATATTTTTATTAGTGATATTGCAGAAGGTCTTGATGGTAAGGTAAGTCATTTTGCTGATGATACGAAGATATGTAACAGGGTTGATGTTCCTGGAGGGATAAGCCAAATAGCAAATGATTTAGGTAAACTAGAAAAATGGTCAGAATTGTGGCAACTGACATTTAATGTGGATAAGTGCAAGATAATGCATCTTGGACGTAAAAACCCAAGGGCAGGTTAACACAGTAAAGGAGTTTAAGCATGCGTGGGGTATGTATAAGGCTATCCTAACTGTAAAATAAGGCCAGGGACAAATGAAAGTATTTAAAATGGGCAGACTAGATGGGCCGAATGGTTCTTATCTGCCGTCACATTCTATGTTTTTATGTTTCTATAACACAACCTTCTGATAAATTGTCCCTCAGTGTTATATGAAACGAAAGGCACACAACAACAGAGATGTACTGTATTGAAATCATGGCACTAACTGCACAGAGAACACAGTGTAATGGGCACTCACATTTAATAGAGCTACTACAGCACTGAGCAGAACAATCCCCACTTAATATACCCGAGAGAGTCCTTAAGTTGTACCGCAGGTAACATAAAAATGATAAATAGTGTGCTCATTGTATAAGGGCTAAAAAGGTATAGCTGGAGTCCAACTGACAGTATCCACAGCATCAGTGATTCGCATTACCCTCATCAGGGATAAAAGCAGATGTGAAATCCAGTTTCCAATCAGTAGTAGACCAGAATCAAAATTTATTGAAAAAAAAAATGAAAAGTGGAATAAAAAGAAGCAAAACAGTACACACTAAGACGTTTTGCCAATAAAAGGCTTTTCCAAAGTGTATCATAACACGAATGTTATCTGCTTGGATATTTGCAGTGCACAGTTAGAAATAGATTTTGTTAAAGTCAGTGTTATCTGTTCTGATGTGTGAGAGGTTGGCCTGATTTATGGGTCACAATTGATACACAGCGTGCAATATATAAAGCTTTTTATCACTCTCCATTTTTCCAGTTAAGTCCAAACAAAAGCTCATCTTTTTGTAAATTGGCAGTGCACGCAAGCTTTACCTCAACATAGTAGATACAAAGTTCTATATTCTCTCTTTACCATCCTGCCCCTACACTACATATATCAACAATAAGATAGAGTTAGCACATCAGGCCTTTAATAACTGGTTTGCTGTTTTATTAGTTATCTGTATTTTGACATTTGAGATTTCTCCAGGAAGTATTCCTCTGTGTCTATTTTTTTTTTTTAAAGATATTCATAATTTATCTTGGAAAAATTCTGCCTTGTTCCTTCAAGCCCTTGTTTCCATGTAGAAGCTGCAGCTATTTATCACCTAACTGGAACTTAATCATGTTCCATTTTGTTGCAGAAAAAGTAACGAAAAGTAACATTCCAAGCACCATAACCACTAAAGTGTGCTGTACTTTGCACTGTGCCAGGAGTGTCTCGACACCCCATCATTGTAAGGCATCAAACAGTTTTAAAATAGATTGATTTCTTACCTGGCATCCGCCCAATGCTGCTCACTGTCTCCACTACATCTGACAGAGAGCCAGAAATGCTCTGTCTGAGCTAAACCAACTAAGCAGGACTTAGCTCACTGGCTGAGAGTGATCAGTTGACACTCTCAGTATCCTCAAAATCCAATCAGGAAAATGTAATATGCAAAATATGGACAACAAACGAAATATGGTGTTCTGCTTTCAGATAGTTGGAGAGATAAAAAAAAAAAGGCACTTACACTTTTTTTGAGCTAGCAATTATCTCTAAAAATATGCACTCGGGCGGTATATTCCCCGCCTATGAATATCTTGATCTTGCGTGTTGGAGTCTTTACGTTTGATAGTTGTTTCGGTAGCTGGTGTGAGCTCCCTAGCTCACGGTATTCATGATCTATGCTTGTCAGTGCATTCCTGAATACCGTGAGCTAGGAAACTCATACCACACCAGCAATCAAAACAACTATCAACCGTAAAGACTCACACATGCAAGATCAATATATTCCACAGATCCACAGCAAGGGATTATACTGCCCAAGTGTATATATTTGGAGCCAATTACTAGATCAAAAAAAGTATAAGTGCTTTTCTTTTTTTTAATCTCTCCAACCATCTGAAAGCAGAACACCATATTTCGTTTGTTGTCCATATTTTGCATATTACATTTTCCTGATTGGATTTTGAGGATACTGAGAGTGTCAACTGATCACTCTCAGCCAGTGAGCTAAGTCCTGCTTAGTTGGCTTAGCTCAGACAGAGCTAAATAAGTAAAGATAGACATCACTCATCAAGGAAAGAACTTAGTGAAACATCCATTTAAAGGACAAACACAGATCCCAGAAACAAATGAGCCCCATCATTTGCAAATGATCGTATACAATTGATTAGAAATTAATTTTATTATAAAAGCTGTATATATTTCACGTTCTGCATATTCAACGTAGAGAGTTTGCCTGTCATGGAAACGAGTGGAAAGCTGCATTCTGCTTAAGGGGACAAGTGATCTTAGAAATATTCAAATATGGAAATTGCATAATTTATTACCTTCTTTTTTCACAGGACAACTGGAGTCACTGAACAGTGGGAAGACTTTTGTAAAGATTTATAGTATATGTCGTTAATATTCAGAACACACTGCACACTGTGATACCTTGGCGTTCAGTGACATATGGTATATAAAATGGATTCAAATACAGAATCTTTTTGGGTGGTAAGAGGTCAAAAACATCAGTGACATCAGTGATTATTCCTATATATTTCTTACCTTTATTGCTTTCAGGGGCGTTGAAATAAATATGTTATGCATTTATCTTTATAGTGTCTAGTATCCTGCAAGATACCATTGGACATTGTGTGGGGGGTTGAAGTCATAGATGAAGGAAGAGCTTTAACCCCTTAAGGACCAAACTTCTGGAATAAAAGGGAATCATGACATGTCACACATGTTATGTGTCCTTAAGGGGTTAAATAAAATATCTTTATAACATATTTTTTCTTCCAGTGCTTTGTTTTATCATGAATAGGGTGGGGGTTTCATAGTTTTTCTTTAACTGAAAATACAAATTGCCACAAAAACAATGCATTAAAAATAAAAAACAAAAAGTATACATTATTTATCTGATTAGCTCAAGTTGTGAAATACAGCCCTGTGGCTTGTTGTCATCATCAACTGTTTGTGAGATTGTTAAGTACCAGAGATCTGAATAAAACCCATTTACAGTTACATGACAACATTTAGTTTGTGATTGTTAAACCGCGCAGTCAAGTGAGATGAAAAAGTGTAATACATCTGCGAAAACGCATGGACAGTTTGTTAGCCTGTAGCCTGTAATGCAAATTGCTCCACATTAACACAGTCTATAGGTTTGCTGAATGTGTTGCCAACTTTTAATTGGCCGACATTTCTCAGTGACTAACAAAATAGGTTTTCATAGAATTATCATGCTGCAAAGATGCCCACTGATTAACTAATGATTAGGTTATTTGCCAAGTACAACTAAGCTTTCGTGAGGGCAAAAAAGATGATTTAAATCCATTATTGAATTGTAGTGTTTCTAACCATGGTTATAATGTCTGTAATCATGTCATTGTTTCGGTGCCTATAAGGAATCCTAGAGACCCCAAAAATGCGAGTATATTAATGGCCCTTTCCCAAAAAGCAATCCAGGATTGAAAATTGCTAAATTACAATTTCTATAGTTGAATAAACAAACGCTGCTAGTACAACAGTTCTTTCTCCCCTATTTGTTGCTCACCTCTCTCTTTAAAATCCCTTATATTAATATTTGTCAAACTCAATGTAGGCCCCATTCACCCTCTTAGGCCGCTACATCCTGGATCACTATCTCTAGGTCCTGTCGTTAAGAAAGCAGCACGACTAGAGTGAACCCCACTTCCCAACTTTGTGCTGAAAATTCCAAATTGAAAATCCATGACAACCTCAGTAATTTAACCAACAGAAACCCATTGACATCAAAACACTTCCATTAACTTATTATTACCTAATGCACTACTCAGGTTGTCAATAGCAAACCCACAATGCAGGGCGGGAATCCCATACTATGACATTCATTTTCAATGGGTCTAAAATGGTTATAGATTCAATCCATATTGTGTTAGTCACTTGAGAAAAAGATATTAATGACTTATCTATTGGAGAAAGATAATTACTACCGTGGTACAAGCACAGTATAATAGCGGGACTGAGCTCGGACCTACATAAACAACACAGATGAGTTTATGGGCTTGGGCAGGGCTCCCATCATACTTCTACAAGATATCTATATATTTGTATGAAATACATTCTTAGGAAAGGGCTGTTCTCCCAGCTCAGACAGCTTGTCAATACATGCTAATGCACATATCAATGGATTTCAGGATTTGTAGATTTCAACTTCCTGTAAGAATATCCTTGACGGAGTATACTGGGTGTTTGTTACTATAAAGATACAACATTAACCAGCATTGCTAGTGATACAATACACATCAATAAATCCCTGCTAAATGGCTAACTTGCCCAGCTAATAGTGTGGCACTGCATCATGGGATATTGTCCACAGCATCTCAGATAACAGTACTCATGTGAGCCTTTCTTGGTATCTGATGTACACTTCTATATTGCCAAAGACACATAATTCTGGTTTTAAGATTGTTAAAATAGCATTACCATATACATATTTTTAATTCTTTATTTAAGGTCAGAAAATGGATAACAACCACAAATACATTGCCAACAAGAGTTGGCTTGTTTTAACTATATATTTTTTTTTAATAAAAATATTTAAAAGCTTTATGCTAAATATTCCCATTTCAAAAGTTGTGTAATATCCGGTAGAGATTCAATGTATTGTTAGTGCAATGTTCCTTTCGGTTTCTCTAAAATAGATTTTCTGCTAAGTTTGTAGGTTGGCAGAACAAAAATAAAGTTAGATTCGTGGAAAAATATTCCACCTATGCTTCCCAACACTGTATCCGAGCTGTGTAATTCAATATCCTTCCATATGATAACCCAGACAGACTATAGAGAATTTCTTCCTAATGAGGACCCGAGAAGTAAGAACCGTTGAAACATCAAGGTATATAGTATCCAGCAGATTACCGACACCCCCACACAAAATTAAAATCCAGGCTCACCCTAATGTTTTATTTAAAACTTTGCTCTCACAAATGGCCCAGCAATGAGCTTGTAGGGATGTGACATCTACAGTGCATGGCGCACACTTTGCAATATTCAACCAGCAATCAGATGTATGTTTCTTTTACATTACTTGAATTACATGCACACAACCGATGTCAACAGTCACAACCAGAGAGAATGAAATCCATTTAGCAAATATCTCTAGGGAAGTCTTTCTCCCAAGAGAGTAAAGCTGAGTGGAGCATGTTGGCACGACATATTAATACACCGTAATACAGAATAGACAGGATTATAAAAGGGTTCATGTACGTTAGAGAGGTGGGTTAACACTGAGTGCATGTTGTTGAAGACTCTATAGTTTCCAGCAGGGAGAGGAATGTCACTCAGGACCAATGATGGTGCGAACGCAATCTGGAATAACAGTTACTGTAAAAAAACAGCAGGAATTGGAGGTAGTGCATGAGGTGCTGGATAAGTACATTAAATACTTAACCCATCGGGGCCAAGACATAGTAATGGTATCCTTCTACATTTAAGATCACACAAAGTAAGAAGAAAAGGCTACTTTGAATGCAGTATTTGTTATAGAAGTGTTGGCATGCACAAACCTGTTCATTGGCATCTAAGTAGACTATTGAGATATAAGAAATATTGACTAATGAATTTTCCTTACAAGTCCATAATCGTACTTCCAATAAACTCAAATTGCTCCTGCCCATTAATATTTATTTTAGATGTTTAGCTTAGCTTCAATGAACTGGTTCAAATATTACATGTCAAACTCCCCCATGCAAAAACACCACTGGCTTCCAAACCACCAATGATCTGTTTTTTAAATTACTTACTGTCTCATGCACATCCCTCTTCAATGTCACACCTTCCTCACCTCTCCTCATTCATCTCCTGCTACCAATCCTCTTCACTCTTTCACCTCCACCACCCATAACATGTATATCCCCCCACCCCCAGTTCAGAAGATTCTCTGTCTTAGCAACAAACATAGAACAAACTCCATCAGTTTAATTCAACCTTCTGCAAACCAAATCTCTTTTAAGTCTCCATAGTAAAATCCACTTCCTAGCCCCAACTGACTTAATCTTCACCAGTGCATCCAATTCCTCCCTCCTATTTCCTGCTTTAAGTATACAGTACTCATCCCGAAGACATCATAATGTCCGACCTCCAGTTAAAAATATCAATTTACAATGATATTACCGTTGGATTCTAATTTTAAATGTGCTTGCACTTAATTGTATAATTACCAATCTATAGAAAATACCTGGGATAAGGGTTATCTAGAAGTAATGCAAAACAAATAGAATCTCCAAGTATCACAAATCTATTACGGAGAGTAACGCACTTTAATTGACTTGCAGTACAAGAAAAAAAATAAATCAGAAATTCACATTAGCAAAACCCCCAATATGTAGTCCATCAAATATATCAGATTAATGAGACTCAATTTACAGACGAGGAGAAAATAATAATCCTTCATATTCCCACAGGGGAGTCTGTATTAAATCTTAGCAATGCACATCTACAAAATTAAATATTTTTTAGCAGGCTTTGCAACCTAACCCAAACTCAGCATCAAAATACTAAGGGCAGATGATTTCACAGACCCTCTTGGTAGGTGGGGGTGAAAGAATCATATGCACACAGTACCATCCACTGAAAGAAGTGTGTGTGTGCACACATAGAGAGCCCATGAAGTACTGGCTGGTTCTGAGTGCAGGAAGCAGGCTGTAGTGGCCAACAGGTGGCCACCATGTCAGTTATTCAAGGATGGCTCATGACTCTATCCAACTGAACTATGGAAGCTTGGTTCAAACCAAAGCATGTCTGATTATAACCCTGGATGTGCAATGGAGTGCAGGTGTCCAGCTGTTTCTAGAATAAAACTCCCAAGTTGAGTCTGGCAGAGAGTTACACCCTGGTATTAGAGTATATAAAGTATCTCTCTATCCAGTCCATGGTCTGCAAGGCACAGTGTAACAGCTAAATGAAACCATGATACACCCCCTTGCCCTATAGATCTTCACTCACACTCCATATCTGAATTCTGCTTAATGATCGCCTGCTCTCAGCCAAGATACTGATTCTAATCTTAGACTGCGCCACATGTGTGTTTTGGCTGTGCAGCTCCTCATCTCTTGGTGAGGGATCTCTCAACCAGTGACCATTAATTAACAGAAAGGAAGGACAGCTTGATTTTGAACATTTAAGCTGTGAGAGAAGTGGCAAGGAAAGGTTTAACCTGGGAGACAGTACAATGTAGCAACGCTCTGTCCTTATTTCCCCCCAGACACTGCCTTGAGGAGGTCATGGAAGTCTATCGCATGGAACCTCTCTACATCTGCAGTCTTTTTCCATACTTAGTCTGTCATTTAAAACTGTTCATCTGTTTTTTTTAATCCTGCACACGGGAATATTTAATGATCTCCATACCAGGCTCCTTCATCCTCCGCTGCTCTCTATATTATTCCTCATTTTGGGCTTGCATATTCAGGGCTAATCTGAACTCCCATCAAAACTCAAGTCTAAAATCCTTCAAGTCTTAAAAGGGTTAAAACACTTTTAAATGAAATACTTTCTCACAAATCTCATTCTGAGCAACTGGAACCTCTCTACTCTAAGTCTCTGACCGTACACAGATTTTGTGGGTGTCAGGTACAAGCCCACTTTGTGAACTAGTATTTTATTTTTACATTATAACTAGAACTTCATAAATATTAAGGCTAATTAGCACTCAATGAGTGAACAAAATGAGTTAGCACTGACAGAAACGCCTCAAAAGCTTGCAATATAATGTATAGCGAGCTATGTGATGATTAGACAATTTTACAAACTGACCCCCTCCCTCACCCCAAAAATTAAAAATAAAATAAATTCATTATCTACAGATGACTGACTAGTATTGCAGCAAATGTTAAAGCCTGGACTGCTTGGAAATGTTCTTAGCTATGATTTTAGGGATGGGCAGGAGAGAGGGGGGTCTACATGCCACCCTTCTCAAAATAGTGCCTGTATGAGAAGGCTGTGCAAGAAGCAGCATAGGCATTAGCTCCAGCCTGACTGACAGCAGCAGCCGATCTGAGCTATGCATGGTAAAAAAAATAAAAATCCACTTGTTTATTCTGATTCCTGATATTGAGGGTTCTCACACACACTGGACTCGAACTGTGCAGCATGCTGCTATACTTTGTATAAACCCTGCACAGATATGTTGCAGTGTAAATGTATCCTCTGCTCCGGGGGTCCAGTGTCCTGCTGCAGATGCCAACTTCGCTGAAGACACTGTGTCCTTTCAATCCACAGAACCAGTAATCCATTGACTGCCCCCTAGATTTCCTTGCTCCCCAACTTCCAGTGGATCAGCCCCACAAAGGGAACCACAACAGACTTGTACAGCTATGTATCCCCAAAAAAGCAGCGAGGTCTGTGGGATCCTGGATTCAGACACCCTGAGCTTTTTACAGGAGAGAAGAGAGGTAGGGGCGAGGAAATCACCATAGCCACCATACAATAAGCAAACCCCCCTACACTTTTAAATATTCTTCAAAATCCAGCAACAGGGAAGGACCCCCCATCTTATTCCAAATCCCCAGCCCCTCATTTTACAGGCAGCTTGTAGACTGAGACATGTCTTGGATTGGAGAGACACATGCCTTCAAGAATCCACAAATTAAGAAATCAAAACAAGCAGAAATAATAGAAAATGAAGCGGCATGCTCTTACCTGGGAGAGCAGTAACACACACACACACAGGAGGGACTGCTTATCCATTTTTTGCAAGCTACAGGGGACTGGAGTCTTTTTCATTCATGGACTGAAGCCGCTCTGTGCATATTTGCTCTGTGAAACAGCCTTTGAAAAGAGGCTTTGCCTTGAGAGACTGCCAACATCCCAAATAGATCAGCAGCATCATCACTAAAGCATTGGATAGAGGCTGCTGGGCAGAACCAATGGAAGCACACCGTGCATTTCATCACAGCATATCTCCTATTCTCACTCTTTATAGTGAGTATCCGAACCCGCCTCTGGCAGCTAACATTGTATCTTATATCAGGGAGAGTGAGGCTAGTGGACTTTATTATACATCCATCACTCCAATGCTAGGCTCTGATCCTGGGCAGTGGGAGAGGGTGGCACAGCATGGGCAATAAATCACAGCTCATACATGCAAGCAGGCAAAGGAAGGACAATGTGTAAGAGATGTTAGCAATCTGGGCACACAGCTCACTGAGCAATGAATTATTAATCATTAGAGGGAAGCAGGGATACCGTGCATTTGGTCCTGTTTGGGCTGTGTTGCTTATTATTCTATATATAATAAAGCAGATTATACCAGGGATGAATCATGCTACCCTTGTGTCAATTTCAATAGCAGCACATGTCATTTCCATGGCTGGGTGTGAGGGTCTCATTAGCAGCATCCTGCTTAGTAATGCACTGAGCACCAAGTATACTCTCAGACAGCAATGCTCAGCATTTAATCATCCCTACTAATGGCAGCCCACCACTCACTAGAAATTGCATTACGTTCATAGAAGCACACACACACTGATATATATTTCTATTCAATTTGCATTGGTGAGTGAAACTTTGAAACGAGTAGAAATTCACCAGTGATGAGTATGTTATGGCAAAGATTGACACATTTGCTTTGAATCTAGAAGCCAGCTAACAAAGTAAAGAGCCAGGGTTTGTTTTTGTTTTTTAAACTAACAAAGCTTTATTATCAAAGAAAAATATTAAATACTTAAAGGTACACTATAGTCACCAGAACCACTACAGCATAATGTAGTGGGTTCTGGTGTCTACATTGAAAAGTCTGCAAGGACAGGATATATTAACACTGCCTCTTCGGAGACATTGGTAACACCTCTAGTGGCAGTCACTCAGAGGGCTACTACAGGTGCTTCTTGTGTTAGTGCTGCACAGCATGCTCCACCTACATTCAGCATGTAGGCACTGAATTTTCCCCATATAGATTCATTAATTCAATAAATCTCTATGAGGAAATGTTGATTGACGCAGCATTTTGCTGTGCATGCGCAATATCCTCCCAATGCTTTCTTATGGGGGGCTGATCACCTAAACACACACACTCACTGACAGTCACACAATCACTGAGACACACGCATACTCACTGACACACTCACTGATAGACACATATATTCTCTCACAAATTCACAATTTAAAGGAGATAATTCAATTTGTTTATGCTGCACTAGTCACACCTCACTGCATGTAACTTTCTGTGAAGTGAAATCTAATGTTTAAACTCCCTGTATTACACAGTCTGTTTAATGTAGCATTTGTTATCAACAGCTCCGTTAATAACCTGCTAGACCTTGCAGGAGCAATAGGTGAGGCTAGGGCTGCATGGACAGAAACAAAGTGATTTAACTCATAAATGGCAGAGAATTGAGTAGTTGGACTACAGGGACATGATCCAAACACCAAAACTACTTAAACTAAAGTTTTTCAGGTGACTATAGTATCCCTTTAAGGCCTGACTAGTAGCACAGAGGTCCACATTTGAAGGCATAAATATAACTTCAGAGGGAGTGCACTCAGTGGGATACATATATATAAGGTTTGTCAGATTTTCTACCATTAATACGGCCAATGATTGCACTCTTTCTGAGGTTTTGTGTGAGGACTGGAGACTGGCTCTGTGGCATGTAACACTGGAGATATCTAGAGCATTGCCACTGTAGTGTATAGTGCATATTAAATATATAAACACACTGGCATAATGCGTGATGATTCATGGTTTTCATGACAAATTCGGACTCTGCCATCTGCATGTCATAGCAGCAAGTGACAGTAATTTTTCCAAACTTTTGCTGGCCTGTTAACATATACTGGCCATCACTTAGGTGTGCCTGTGCCTAACCAGGCTACCATAGACTAATTTTCCCATTCTTAGCAGACAGGAGTGGAATCCTGTCTGGTCTTCTGCCCACGTGACCCATTTAGTGCAAGGTTCAGCTTGTTGAGAGTTCAGAGATTACCTTCTGCATAGTTTGGTTGGTTATTTCAGTTACAAAACACTCACATCACAATATACAGCTATGTGTGCACTGATGAAATTTCAAGTCTCTTCCAAATCTCACTAATTCCTAAATTAGGCCAGGCCATCACTAGCAAGGCCCAATTCATATTCAATTAAAGGGACACATCAGGCACCCAGACCACTTCTGCCCATTGGAGTGGTCTGGGTGCCAACTCCCACTACTCTTAACCCTGCAACTGTAATTATTGCAGTTTTTTATAAACTGCAATAATTACATTGCAGGGTTAACTCCACCTCTAGTGGCTGTCTACTAGACAGCCACTACAGGCCACTTCCTGATTCATAGCAAAGATTTTCTTTGCTAGAGCGTCGCTGGACGTCCTCACACTGTGTGAGGACCTCCAGCGTTGCTCTATTCCCCATAGGAAAGCATTGAAAATCTTTTTCAATGCTTTCCTATGGGGAGACCAAATGCGTGTGCGCGGCATTGCCGCGCATGCGCATTAGGTTTTCTCAGCCAGTGGGCGGGATCAGTCTCGCCCACCGGCTGACGTAATTACTAGGAGGAGCTACGCCGACCCCAAACCACCGCCGAGGGACATTGGCGGGGTCTCAGGTAAGTGACCTGAAGGGGTTTTCACCCCTTCAGCTACCTGGGATGGGAGGTGGGAGGGAGATGGGACCTGCAGTGCCAGGAAAACGGACACATAATGTCTTCAAAATTACAAGGATCAAATTTAAATTGCTGCAGCACAGCATGTACAATTCATAGCTTGCTGGGTGGTATATATAATCTCAGAGGAACCGCTCTGATCAACCGATTTTAATTCTGAATAATAAAGGGCAACACTTTTCATGTAATAACCAGCAGGACAAGGAAGTGCTGTTTGTCCAGGAAACAGGGTGACTCTTGCAATATTAAGTAGCAGTCATATTTAGATATGTAATCAAATAGAGTATATTGATATTTGCTTTGGTACACTAATATGCAGTATATTAAACCGGGGCTAATGAAATACATTTTACTCTCTGCAGAAAGCGAGAAAGAACTATGCAAAGTCAAATGGCAGCCAGAGACGCAGGGAGAGAATCAATGTGACTCTACGCTTCTTGCCAGGAGCAACTTCTTATTGCTTCATATTAACCATTTGTGTGCCTGAGGTGTGCTCAACAAATGGTAGAGCAATGGCTATTAAAGCGTTAAACAACATGCCAGCTAACTCTTTGCTGCAAATAAGCACAACGTTGCAATTCTTAAACAAATATGTTTATCTGCAATATATTGTGATTTGTACATGCCACACACAGGTTACATATTGCTCACCTCACAAAAAAAACACGCAGCAGGACAAAAAGGTTTTAATTCTGCAGCTCTTGGATACATTATTCTATTTATTTTATACATAAAGCTGAGGCAAGGAGTGTTGCATTTTCACATTCCTGGCAGCAGATGGTTTGCCGAGGACTGAGCAGGCACCGGCAGCTCATGGAGAAGACTTGATTACATTTAAATTTCACCCTTCCTCTTTGCAAACATCGTATTGAGGAGTGTAATTAGTGGCCCTTTGAGATGGGGGAGGGTGAATGAGGAGGTTTGATGCTCCCGTTCACTCTCCTGTATATTAAAATGTTACATTTCCAGTGAAGGAATGATATGCACTATTTACATGGCATTTAATCATATTTACCATGTAGGTATTTAAACAATCAACTAATCAGACATTCTCTGCACCTTCCCTACTATTTAAATAGCACTGTTGTTTTATAACTACAGTTTGTGAAGTGCCAATGTCACCTTCCCTTCCCCTCCATCCCCACCCGCAAAATAAGTATTTTATAAAGAGAAAATCTTTATAAATTACTCATACCGGAATTGTACTGAAATTCCAACCCAGTCAGAAGATATACTGAGATTAAATATATTTCCTGACCTGACATTTCGAGACATTGGACGGAACTACCGCCTCCCAGAAGTGTCAATCCCCCAGCTGTCACCAGTAACGGCTGCAGAGATATTAGCAGGACCCTCCACGTACCTCAATGCTGTACTTTCGCACATGTTGAAGCGCCAGGGGTGCCTGCCCCCCACCAGATCCCCAGCAGCAACATTACCATCGGGGGTCCTGGCAAATCATGCAAAGTCCCCAGATGGGGACAGTGCCGCTTTAAGGCTATTGCATTAGTTCCAATATGATCAAATCAACACCATCTATAGACCGTGCAGTTGTGCACTTTTGGTTCAATAGGGGAAAGTTCTCTGACAGCATCAAATGAAACATTGACAAACTTGTGGTGAGATCAAAAAAAGGTGGGGAAAAAAACCTCTCCACAGAATGAAAGAAGGTATAAATTCTAAAATATAATAATTTTATATATTAAACTATTTTATATGTTAAAATTTATACCATATGCGCACATCATTAAAATGTTTCAAAAACTCAAAAAACAACTGTAATCTGTAAAGGTTAGCGAAAGACAAAATCATTTCATGTAAAATATAAAATTATTTTAGAGCAACATTACTTGATAAAATGTGAAGTCCCTTGCCATTAATGTCAAGAACATAGATACATCGTGACACAGGCTGAAAAAAAATGTGTCCATAAAGTCTAGCCTTCCTTGCATCTGTTTTTTTGCTGTTGATCCAAAAGAAGGCAAAAACCCAAACCCCCGGTTTGAAACACTTCCAGTTTTGCAACAAACTAGGAACAAAATTCCTTCTTGACCCCAGAATGGCAGTCGGATTTATCCTTGGATCAAGGAGCTGTTACCCTACACTTGAAAAATTACATAATTGAATATTATGCTTTTGCAAGTATGCATCTAGTTGCTGTTTAAATATCTGCACAGACTCTGATGAAACCACTTCTTCAAGCTAGAATTCCCCATCCTTATTGTTCTTATGGTAAAAAAATAAACAACAAAAACAAAAAACAACTTTCCTTTGTCTTAGACTAAATCTTCTTTCTTCCAGTCTAAATGCATGACCTTTTGTCCTATGTATAGTACTGTTTGTGAATAAATATATCCACACAATGGTTTGTACTGGCCCTGGATATATTTGTATAATGCTATCATATCCCATCTGAGGGACGTTTTGCTTAACTAAAGAGGTTTAAATGTGTTAACCTTTCTTCATAGGTAAAATGTTCCATTCCTTTTATTAATTTTGTAGCCAGCCTCTGCACTTTTTCCAGTGCCACAATATCCTTCTTTAGAACAGGTGCCCAAAATTGCACAGCATATTCAAGGTTCACCTGCAATTTGAGTGCCCAGACCCCCAGTCTATCTAAATATGTATTTAGTCCTGCTCACATTATATTACTTTACAGATTTTTGTTTCATCTGCAAACACTGAAAGATAACATTTTGCCTAAAAGATTAAATAATTAATGTGACCTCAGACAGGTGTATTGTCTTTTAAATTGCAAATTAAGCATCGATTCCAACCCTTCAGCACAAATTTTACTTTTTAAACCATTTCATGGAGAATGTCCCTGGTAGAGTAGTAGCCAAAACAAACACTAACAAGGAAAATAGATGAGCCTTCATATAATATGGCCATATTTGATGAAAGCACCAACAAATGAGGTCATAACAGTTTGGAAATGCACAAAATCTAAACATGCAACTTATTAGCTCTCTTTACAACAGAAGGGAAAAGAGAGTAGGAGTTTAAGTGCAGAAAAACAGACTTCACAAATTGAAGATCAAAAAGAGAGGAACAATCCATTAACTGATTATAAATAGAGCACAAATAAGCTTAAAGTATTGGGAAATAAATTAAAAGGAGCTCTTTGCACCAAGCTAGAGTCATCAAGCTAAGTCTACACTTCATGTACTATCAAAATTAGTCTTGAGAAAGAAAAGAAAGAAGAGACAGTTGTCTAGTGGATAGACTGGGACTGTTGCAGGGAACGATAAATGTACTAATCTTCCATGATAAAGACAGCAGTGTTTTGGGGTGTACTGGACTTTATATATACTCAGGCTATTGTGATAACACTGAGAAATAACGTTATTATGACACTTCATCTATTGTTTCCGGAAGAAGAGTCTTTACCCTTCTTTCCTAGTTATATATATATATATATAAATACAGCTGATTTTTCTATCCCTCTTAAAACAAATAGAAAGGTTGTTTAGAGAACAGCATTGAATACAGCTGTAATTATTTATTTTAATATAGTTTTATTATTGGTTGATTCTTTGTGCACCTACATCATCGGTCTTCCACCGCTTTCTGTCTGCCATTTATATCCACCCACATTTCCACGATTCTCCACATTCCTCTAAAACAAAAGGACCCCAACCTTAAGTACTTGAATTGTGAGCTTTGGGGTTACACATACAGTTGACTGGTCTTTTTTGGGGGGGACCGGGGGAGGGAATTTTTGATGACTTTCAAACTAAAATCATCAACTGTCTTTGTACAATTAAAGTGATAACACAATGTTGATATAATAAGATATGAGTGCACAGTCATGTATCAATGAGAAATAGTATGTACATGTGCTCACTAATAGAATAAATATTGATCTTCTGTCTAATTGATTTATCATCTTGCCAAAATAGCAGTGGTCTAATGAGAACAAAAATAACAATGAACTGACATTGTTTTTTTAACAATGAAAAATATGTATTGCACATAATAGGGTAAAACTCACATGGCTGATAGCAAGTGCAATGCCTTAGACCAGGGTCGATTAGTCAGGGCTAGGAGAATTCACTTTCACATCAATTTATCTCAATCCCTTAGAATATTGGTTGTGTGTGAATTGACCTTACCCCACCTTCCCTCTTCCCCTCCCCCTCATCCCCTACCCAAACCATGTCACTACAACCAACAGACCTCCATATCATTACCATTAATGCCAGAGGACTGAACAAGCCCGAGAAACGCTCAAGCGCCTTAAGAGACTTTCGCAACGCTAAAGCGTCTATTGTATATATACAGGAAACACACTTCCGTGAAGGATCTAGACTGAAATTGACAGACCACCACTTCACTACCGGATACTTTAGTAACCATGGCGCAGGCAAATCGAGGGGGGTGGCTATCTACACAAGCGGGTCCCGTTTCAGGAGGAGGCAACACTAACTGACCCAGAGGGGAGGTTCCTGTTCTTGAAGGGCATGATAGCGGGGATCACCTATACCTTCGCTAACATATATGTCCCCAACCAGAGACACTACAGGTTTCTAAACCGTACTCTTCGCACACTACGGTCCTTCACAGAGGGTATCCTGATTTTGGGGGGGGATTGTAACGTAGCCATGGACCCAAAATGGGACTCGTCCTCAGCAGTCTCAAAGGTCCCACTTGACTCAGATTAGGGCCCTCCTCAGACGTTCGCAGCTCCTGGACTGCTGGAGGGCACACCACCCAGATGAGAGGGACTATACGTTTCTATCCCACCCACATAACACTTACACACAACTACTACTTTTTTCTGACCCACTATCACCTGACCCTGGTGAGATCAGTGGAACACGGAACCGCGACGTGGTCAGACCACGCACCGGTCTCACATAATCTGAAATTCCCACTATATAGACCCAAGGTCTCCAAATGAAGACTAAATGAATACATGTTATCCCTACCGGACGTCATGACGGAGACAGCAAGGTACTGGGAGACTATTTCACCGAAAACACACCGGACCAAACCTCTCCCACACTTATTTGGGAAGCGCACAAATGTGTGGTAAGGGGCTACCTAATTCAAAAAGGGTCCTGGCTGAAACGCCAAAGAGAGGCTCAAATCGAAGCACTCATACATGACATAAAGGCAGTAGACTAATCCGACAAAAGAGACGGATGCCCAGACCGACAAGCAAAACTGTTCTAACTCAGACGAGACTTGACCACTTTACTACACGCCAGGCACCACAGAGAGGCAGCTCGGCATAAAACATTTTTCGCAATACATAGCAATAAGAGCGGCAAACTCTTAGCGAGAATGCTTACCAAACGCAAACAACATACATACATAGAAAAGATACGAGATAAATCAGGGACGTTACATCGCCTTCCCACCAAAATACAGGAAGTGATACGCTCATACTATTCAAAACTCTACTCTCTGCCAGGGCCAAAGGACGAACAGTCACAAGCCAACTTACTCATCAGGATACAAGAATTCCTCCGAACCCACACACACACATAGAAAGGGACACGGCGGAAGCGCTAGACGAACCCATCACCGCAGAGGAACTGGTGATGGCAGTCAAAGCGTCAAAACTAGGCAAGAGCCCGGGCCCAGACGGCTTTTCGCTCCGCTATTACAAATGCTTCGCAGAGAACCTGTACCCACCGATGCTGGCCTCCTTCAACGTGATCAGAGAGGGACACCACTTGCCCACACAGTCCTTAATGGCGCACATCACGATCATACCAAAAGAGGGCAGCGACGGAGAACAGTGTGGCAGCTATAGGCCTATCTCCCTCATAAACTGTGACCTGAAGCTACTGGTGAAGATACTGGCTACCCGCCTACAGCTACACATCCCAGCCCTGGTCCACCCGGACCAGGTGAGGTTTGTGCCAGGCCGCGAGGCTAGAGATAACACCATAAGAGCACTATCAATAGTCCACGGGGGACCGGTCGGGAGCGGAGGCCTTCTCCTGCTATCTACGGACGTGGAGAAGGCCTTCGACAGGATCGGATGGACCTATCAGTTCAAGGTCCTCTCACAGCTGGGCCTGGGGTCGCACATGCGGGGGTGGATAGAGGCAGATGACCTTCAATTCTTCGTTACAAATCCCGAGATCTCCCTCCCGAACATAATTAAAGCCTTCCGAGAATATGGCACACTATCCAACATGAAAATAAATTTAACAAAATCATTCATCCTCAATATCTCGGTTCCCCAACAACGGGAGGCCCTGCGCTGACAGAGCTATGCATTCGAGTGGGCGGACTCCAAAATCAGATACCTGGGCATTTGGCTCACTAAGAGCGGCTCGGACCTATTCACCGAAAAAGTTACCCTAATGCTGGCCGCGTTCAGGAGGGATGGGGGGAATGGTCATACCCTCACGTCTCCTGGCTTAGACGCGTCCAGGTAGTCAAAATGAATTTCCTTCCACGGCTCATATCTGTTACAAGCCATACCCATAAAGATCCCGCAGGTGTACTTCCGGTCCCTACGTAGGGTGATGGGGAGGTACGTGTTGAACGAGAAGAAGCCCAGGCTTAAATATACACAACTTACACAACCTAAGGAACGGGGCGGCCTGGCACTGCCATATTTCCACCTCTACTACGTTGCATGCCACCTCCTCCGAATCCTGGAATGGTTGAAATCCAATCCCTCGCCCCATGGTTGCCAAGAAGGTGGGGGGGGGGTAAGGTGCCCGCATACATAGGGACTACCCTACAAGTATGGCATGGGATTGCGGATCGATGTGGTCTCACCCCATATCCTTCACCATTGCTTCCCTTAACATATAACATAGACTTCCCGCCAGGACTGGACCCCTTGGCATTCAGAGACCTCCTCACCGATCCACTGCCCAGACTACACCACATATACACACCGGAAGGCCGAAAGGCCATATCAGACATTACAGGTGACCACACCCCGACTTTCACGCAAGTATACAAATACGCCCAACTAACAAGCTTCCTTAAGACCTTACCGCAGGGCAGAGCCCTACGGCGCGCCCCCACAGAACTTGAGCGACTATGCCTTGACCCAGAGCCCCTCCCTTATGGGGTATCCATCCTATACACCACACTGCAGACGTCAATCCCAGTAGAGGAGCCCAGGTTCAAAGGAAAATGGGAAGCGGCCCTGAATCATAGTGTTAGTGACAGGGAATGGGGGAAAATATGCTCACTGGCACACCACTGTGTAGTTTTTAGCAAACAACAGGAACCAGCATACAAACTACTCACACACTGGTACCACATCCCTGACATCCTACACAAGATGTCTCCAGATCACTCAGCACAATGCTGGAGATGAGGGGCCGTGGAGGGGACCCCCATACACATTTGGTGGGACTGCGAAAGGGTTAAACCCTTCTGGCAAGGGATACACAGAATGCTACAGATATTTGCAGATAAGCCACTCCCCCTCGACCCTGCTGCAATGCTCCTTCATCACACCACTACATCAAGTAACAGATATAAAAGATCAATCATCATTAGGATACTTAACGTAGCGAAACAGCTCATTCCACAAAGATGGAAGACCACGGACGCACCCACACTAGACAAATGGTTTACTCAAATGGAAGAACTAAGGGAGACAGAAGATATACACATGAAATCCTTTGACAGAACAACAATATCTTGACACATGGACACATTGGATACTGACAACGGCAGGAGAGGAATTCGCAGACAAACTAAATGACTGTAGTTGACATCAGTAAGCCCCCCCACTACCAGACAAAGAGGAGAGGGCGAGAAAGCGAACAGATACCCTAACCCCATCACACAATACCTTCCCCGCACACGGACCCACAAGATACTAGAGGGTCAATACTCAAACGGATAACGCAAACGACAGCCCACTCAACAACAAACACCTCTCACCCTGACGCTCAGGACCACACAAGACAGTGTCGGTCCCCCACTCCCCACCGCCCCTCCCACTTTCCCCACTATGGTGCTACGAACCCTACCCCATCAACCAAACACCAACTTGGGTAGAAACAGGACTACCACCTCAAGCAAACTACCAGCTTATGACCGGATTATCCGCAGACATAAATACGCAGCACAGTTTCAATGTATGTATCTAAGCCACCAGAAGGGACCTGCGAGTCCCAGGTAGATACCATAATGTTTAATCACCAGAGACCTGCGAGTCTAATATAAAGCCTATCCAGAAAAAGTGGAGGCCCGCGTGCCTCATCACACAATGTTTCTTCTATGGGGAACTGCGCGTCCCAACTCCGTTTCGCAATTCTTACTTGAAAAACTTGACAATAAAAACATTTACAAAAAAAAAAAAAGAAGAACATAAGTTACTTAGATTTTTCTAAACTACATTTCCCATGGTGCAAGCCATTCATGGTATACATTCCCAGTCCTTCCACTAAGGTTAAATCTAAGCCACACGTTTATTGTTTAGTTTATGACTTTTCTCTTTCTCATTTGCATTATATGAATTTATACATAAAAACCCTTCTATACCTTGACCACATGTATGGCCTGAGAAGGAATATGATGCATTTCACAAACCTGGAAGCACATGATTCATAAACAACATTTAAATTCCTGAACAGCAGGCTCCTATAATTTGCAACAGAAAGAGTGCAAAAATTAAATAATCCCTACCCGAATGAAATGGAAGAATGCACACCTGCATATTATATATTATTTATCCATACACAAATAGCTATATGTACTGCGTTTCTGTGAATAAAGATTATGACAAACATTAAATTAGCAAGTGAATATACAGTACATTCCTCTAATGCATAGTACAGAAGCAGCAGTAACAGAAGTCTATGTCATACACAGTTACCACCAACAGAAAGAAAAGGCTGGTGGATAAACACCACATGTTTGTTTACAAAAGACAGAACAATATTTCGTGATGTGGATGTGAGTGATGTATTGTGAGTCAGTGTTACACAATCCTGTCACTGGGCTCCTGTGAGTGGACGTGTTGTGGATGTGAGTGATGTATTGTGAGTCAGTGTTACACAATCCTGTCACTGGGCTCCTGTGAGTGGATGTGTTGTGGATGTGAGTGATGTATTGTGAGTCAGTGTGTTACACAATCCTGTCACTGGGGTCCTGTGAGTGGACGTGTTGTGGATGTGAGTGATGTATCGTAAGTCAGTGTTACACAATCCTGTAACGGGGCTCCTGTGAGTGGACGTGTTGTGGATGTGAGTGATGTATCGTAAGTCAGTGTTACACAATCCTGTAACGGGGCTCCTGTGAGTGGACGTGTTGTGGATGTGAGTGATGTATTGTGAGTCAGTGTTACACAATCCTGTCACTGGGCTCCTGTGAGTGGACGTGTTGTGGATGTGAGTGATGTATTGTGAGTCAGTGTTACACAATCCTGTCACTGGGGTCCTGTGGGTGAGAAAATTAACAAACATGTCCACATACAGCAGCACAGCTGTATACAATACAAACAATTAAATAAGTAAATAGAA
Source organism: Pelobates cultripes (assembly GCA_933207985.1). Taxonomy (NCBI): domain Eukaryota; kingdom Metazoa; phylum Chordata; class Amphibia; order Anura; family Pelobatidae; genus Pelobates; species Pelobates cultripes. The sequence goes on along the minus strand of OW240923.1, from coordinate 6,805,424 downwards.
GACGCCAGAAGCAGTTTGAGCATCTCAACTGGTAGCTCATGTACAGTAATCTGATAACCTTATAACAAAATTTAGCCCAGATGCAATCCTAGCCAAAATAACCAAGGCCCCTAAAACACATTATAAACATTAATTTGTTAATTCTATCCAACTCTCCCCTAACACGCCAAATGAACCTCACATACATCCAACTTTCTACAAGGTATGAGCAAATATCTCCACTGCCTGGTCTTTGAGGTGGTTCATGTTCCAAACAGTTAGGAATGCGAACTGCTATCTGTAAGGTAAGAGAATAGTGCATTCACAAATTAATTGGGCAATATCATATACCCATTGCTTTAAAAACCATGCCTAACTCTGAAAACACATTATACATGAGTAATACAATAAAGGGTTCATACGTTGTAAGATTTCACTTTGCCTTTAAATGTGTGAGAACAAGATAAAGTGAATTTATTGTAAGCACTAACATTGTTTCCCTATAAAGGATTTTGTTGTTTAGG